>JAOVYX010021550.1:0-76346 GCA_035668315.1 Drosera spatulata
TTCTTGTGTCTGACACATGATATACCAGATCCTTATGAGGGATCGAACTCGTGAGACGATTGTTAATGTAATGACAATTTCTTATGCTTCTGGTATGAAATGTGCCATCTTTAAAATTATACTGTACTTTGCGTTTTATATCTTCTGTCATTTTTATCTCTATTTTATTTTTATCATCGTACAATGGAAGTAAAATATTGGACTTACAGGGTAAAGGTAAACAAAAGACTTCCAACAAAAGGAAGTACAATGGAAGTAAAATATTGGACTTACATGGTAAAGGTAAACAAAAAACTTCCAACAAAAGGAAGTCGTTGATAAGCTAAGGTCAGTCACTACACATGGTGTCGTGAATGAGAAAAGTTAAGACCCCGTCAACCACTCTTTTCAATCCGATAATTCCACGAATCCGAATATTACAATCAAGTAATATTTAACACGAATAAAAAATAAAACAACAACACGTAAAATTTAACGATAGAAAAACTCGATCGTTGATAGAAAAAATCCCGCAAGATACAATCCATTAATTGAATCACACAACGATCGTTTCGCTCAAACCCTAGAGAAAACCTTTCACAATCTCTATAAAAACCCTCTTGAGATCCTCTCTTAATAAATCTGATACATGGATATTTATAAACTCATAAATAAAGGGACACAAACATAATCCCTGACCAAATCTTGCATCTGGACTAATACTCCGCATTGGAAAACCGAACCCATGCTCGGGCATGATCAGGCTCGGGCCCGGGCACTTGTACATTTTCCTGGTTCCATGTTTTTGTGCAACGGCCCACGCCCGAGCGCCACCTATGCCTACTTCTTGGCACTTTGAATCTTCTCTTGCGTCTGTCATATGACATCCAACTTCTTTGTCACCTAACTCCTTCACGACAATTTCAACAATCTCCACTTCGTCGTAATGAGTTTTAGAACCGATTTGAGCCTCCCGAAACAAAATACAAGATTGAGTAGCCATCTTCGTATTCCTCTCGGGCACGACCTTGCATCCTGTTTTCTGCGGTAGGGGTGCTCCATCATATTCTTCATTATTGCGAACCTGAGACCTCAAAGGCGAGGCTCACCACCTTTGCTTTCGTCCTCGGCACCCACCTGTACTGACCAGTCATCCTAGATGATGCTCTATTACCCTCAGTCTTTTGTCATCCGCTGATCTTTGGCACCTATACCTCTTGTGCTATCCGAGCCCTTTCCAGTCTACACATCTCGTGCTCTACACCACACACGTAATCTAGACTCCATAACTTTGTCTTCACCAAATTCGATAGCCCATCGATGATTGACTGGAACTACATCATCTATACGAGATCACCTGAGACCGTGTCACCTGATCCATCCCTCGACATCTTGACACTCATACGTAGGCTTCCGTCTCGATTCTTGTACGACCGTCCTCGAAGCACTGTCTTCTCAACCGTGTCCATCACAACCACGTTCCCAATCAACTTAAACTACTTATCGATCTTTGGAGCCTTCATCACTACCATGTCACCTCTATATATCCTCATCACTCCACCCTTCAAGGATATCCTGCAACACTTGGAATCTAATGCACCCACTGAGATAAGATTTTTCATCACATTAGGAACAAATCTGACATCTCTAAAAGTACAAACAGTCTCATCAAACATCTTAATCTTGACTGTAACTATTTCAAGGACCTTGCATGTCTCATCATTACCCATCCGTATGATACCTTCAATACTGGGTACAAACTCGTGAAAAAGATTTCCACTCCAGCAAACATAAAAAGAACATCCTGAATCAACAAACCAATCAGAATCGATACCTTGATCTGATGACTCTGAGAACATGACTCCATCTTCACTGTTGTGGTTTCCTTATACCATATTCGCAAAACATGACTTTCTTCCTCTATTATTGTTCTCCGGATACTCCGTCCTGTAGCGTTCCATCTTATGACACTTATAGCACTCCACTTGAGTCTTGTCTTTTGTCCTTCCCTTGGACTTGGATCTCGCTATTAGGCCTTCACCTTCATTAATCAGATTGGGTTCAACTTACTTGCATCAAGCACCGCGAAAATAACATCCTCAACCTTCAAATTATCTCTCCCGATAAGTAAGGTTGTCTTGAGTGCAGCACAACAACTAGGAAGCGATTTCAATAAAATCAAGTCTTGAACTTTTGGGATCTACCTTCACTTGTAAACTGGTTAATTGAATCACCAACCTGTTGAACTTTGCAATGTAATCGTTCAAATCTGCTCCTTCCTTCATCTTTATATCAAACAGATCTATCTTCAAGAACAACTTATTTAACAATGATTTGGACATGTAGATCGACTCTAGTTTCTCTCACAACACCTTGGGAGAAGTCTCCATCAAAACCTTGTACTTCACCTTTGGTGCGAGATTTAAGCGAATGGTAGTGAAGTGCCTTCGATAGTCAACGGGCTTTTCGACTTCTCCTTCACCTCTTCCTAATCTTCCTTCTTCATGCCAATGGGCTTTTCGCCTTTAAGTGCCTTCGATAGTCCTTACTAGACTAAAATATTCTTGATCATACTTTGCCAGATATTGAAATACGTCTTCACAACGATCGGCTCGATCTCGAACTTCATCGTATTCACCATCTTCTCGTCTGTCGTAATTTGCCAACTCCGAACAGGTTCAATATTTATCAAACATCCATTCTTTTCATTCAAAGATCTGAACTTCCCTTGCGTGACGCAACCTGTAGGTCTGATACCACTTGTTACGAATTCAACCCGAATTCAACATGAGAATCCGACGGATTCGAATACCACAATCATGCAACGATCAACACGAACAAGAAACAAAGCAACAGCACGCAAGATTTTACTTTGGGAAAACCCTATCGTCGGGAGAAAAAACCAGACAAAAAACAATCCACTAATTTAATTATACGATTACAAAGATCGTTTCTCTCAACTCACTCAATCTCTTTGTTGTTTCACTTAAACCCTAGAGAAAGCCTCTCACAATCTCTATGACAACCCTCTTGAGATCTTCTCTTCCAGCTAGCCACTCATAGAAAGATTAACGGATAAGTTGTTGCGCATGTAGTCTCTGAGGTTTCTAATAGCTATTTATAAACTCATAATTAAAGAGAGATAATCATAATGTTGGACCAAATCTTGCATCTGGCCCAAGACTTCGCACTTTGTAATTTTTCCTGGTTCCAATGGTTTTGTGCAACGGCCCGCGTCTGGGCGCCACCTATGCCTGCGTCAGAGCGCTTTGAATCTTCTCCTGCGCCTATCATTTGACGTCGAACTGCTATGTCACCTAACTCCTTCACGACGATTTCAACATATACTCTTTGGGCCAAATAAATTACGATATGTTTTCTTGACACGAGTATTAAGAAATCGATTGACTTTGTGTCATTTTACCCATATGTCCTTTGTGTTTTTTCTAGGAATAAATTGGGGAATTGTGGATGGATAGAGAGAGGGAAAAAGAAGAAGAAGAAGAAAGGATTAGACATATGAGTGGGTATGAAAAAAAAGAAGATATGTAATAACCCGAAAATTCCGCTATTTAAATATACGAAGAATACATGCATAAAATCATTATTTAAATATTTGTAAAGTGTGTAGGTACTTTCGTTAGTTTAATATACTTAAAAGTACGCATATTATGAACGTGCAAATGAATATAACGTACGAATAAATATAACGAATGAGAAACGTTATAATCGCACAAATAAATAGAGTGAACAAACAAGTAACGCTATAACATTATAATGTAACGAGTGATGCTATATCAAACAAATAAAAGTTAACGAATAGATGACGAATAACGTACGAATAAAAGTAACGAAAAGGTAACATGAATAATATTGCACGTTGGGATTACCCAATTTAATCCCAGAAAATTTATATTATTAAATAAAATACGATATTAATATTTTTGGGATAATTAAATCGACACGAATTAATTAATGGAAGATCAATATTACGAAATTGAGATAAATAACAGTCTGACGAAAACTTAACGAGGGTATATTTTACCCCATTCACTCTGTAATACTCTTTTTCCCCTCCTAAAATTCATTCCCCGCACACCAAAATCCTCTTTAATATACTGACTGTCCTGTTTTCCTTACCATGATGCTCTCTCTACATGAAATTACCTTATGAACGCCCAACTCCTCCCTTCTTCTCTTCACGCAGCACTACCACGTGATAACCATCATCATCTCCATCACCACTTCGCCCTCACTATCAACACCACGACACACCTCACCACCACGCCTCACCATCATCAAACACCAATCACCATCGCTCCTCCAACACCCTCACACCACCACCATCACCTTCGCGCCACCACCGCACCTACAACCACCACGCAGCCACCAGAGCACCACCATCACCTTTTCTAACGCGTTGCCATTATCCCTGAAAAACAACAAACAGTCGCGCAACCCCCTCCTCATCGTCCTCGTTCCCGTCGCCGAACCGAAACCGACATCACTACCCGTTAAACACCAACGAACCACCATCATCACAACCATCGACACTCTTCAACCACCAACGCCACCCCATCACTCCCTTCAAACAGTCGGAGATGATCTAGGAACTAAGAACAGCTGCAGCCTTCGATACCCCACCATCGCACCCATCATCTTCCACCATCGATGCCACCTATCAGCCACAGCGAACCAACACCGTCATCACTTTCTGAGCCTCCAACGACCCCCAAGAACACCCCGAGACGACTAAGAAGCAACCATGCAGCCCTTGTGAATTTTCCTTGGAGCTTCGACGCACTAACTTAACAGAACGGATTTCTGATGAAACCAATGTTTTCGACGACATTCTATGGCCACCAGAGGGTCCAGAGTAGTGGTGTTAGATAGACAGTGAAGATAGCCAGGCTTGGGTGCCTTGGGTTTCGAGTTTTGGGACGTAAACGAACTTAAAAACACTTTAATAAGCTTTTTCGGCTAAATTCCGGCCAACTTCCATCCAAATGTCGATGGCCAGCGGTGACAAAGTCTGGCAGAGCAAGACAAAGTATTTTGGTGACATCGAATGCCTTGGGTGTAGGGATTGGGACAAAAACGAGCCTTAAAACACCTTGTCGGAGCTTTCCGACGATATTTCGACCACTTTTCCGGCCACCGGCAGTGACGACGACGGGGACATAACAGTGACAAAGGTCAGACATCGGGACGGTGATCTTGGGTGACAAAGGTTCTAGGGTTTCTTTAACCCTAAGTAAAACTAGGGTTAAATACGCTTCAAAGGTAACCCAACCCCTCTCGGTCCGTCTCGTGCTTAATATTTCATCAATATGATATGTTATGATGGTTATGATGAGGAGGGTATCGCCAGAAGGGCGATGATATACTTGTTTGCTTGGTTGATGCGTTAAGGCGATAACGGAACTAAGGTTTCAAAAATATATGCATGGGTGTATGCATGGGCACATGCGGACAATAATTAATGCTAATTACGATTCCAAAAATATCATGGATGTACTTTGTTATATATGTGTGTGCTTGATGTTGTGATACGATGAATTATACTTGATCACGAGGTTTATGTACCAAAAGGGTACTAAATATAACAAGTCTTCACATTAAGATCAAGATCAGGGATGATTATTTTACATGTTTGATATATGATGTGGGGTATTGGGGTTGAAATGAGTTAGAATACGCACCATTATAACATATATACCCTCTTGGGAAATAAACGAGAACGACCCTTAAATGTTTAAATAAAAAGGACACGAGAACGTATGGTTGGTTTCATTATCTTGGTGATATGAACTAACGAAGAACGAATAAAATAATATATATATATATATGTATGTATCCTTGAGTTGAGAAGGTCGAGCATTGCACGTCCCTTCTTGAATCTGTTGGATCGTTAGTCGTTCTCCTTGAAAATGTTATGAAGGTTGAGCATGGCGTCCCTTCCTGGGTTTGGCGTGACTATTTTACATCCTTGAAATTGTTATGAAAAAGATCGAACTTGATGTCCCTTCATGGATCCATTGGGATCATTCATTGGTCCTGTAATTAAGTCTTACTGGCTGTGAAAAAGTTATTCCTTGAGTTATCGTCACGAGTGAGAAAAATAGTTAGGGAGCGTTGGGCATCCCCCATTCTCTTAGCATGCATGCAGCGGCTTCGATGCCGTTGTGGTGGGGTCACGGGTGACTCTTTGCAGGGAAGTTCAAATCATCTCAATGCAGACACATGGTCTCATTGAATGCGCACATAAGGTGCAAGGCGACGCTCGAAATATACAGGTGCGAAAACATAATCTCATGGGTAGTCCGACTGACGCTTGACAAACTATCTCTGTACTCCGAGTCTGTCATATCTGTGGAGTTGTCTTTCGTGTCGAGTCGTGGACTCGGGATAATAAGAATAAAAAGACAAAGGATATGAAGACGTATAAATACAAGTACTGTTTGATATAATGTCCATGTTTTATATAAGTTATAAAAATATTTTACTGGGACTCACGGATTCGCCAAGTCGGGGGAGTACCCTGTAAACGAAACTCATATACTTTAGGCTACTAAGTTTTATACTCACGGGTTATGTTTTCCGTTTGTAGGTAACCAACGGGTTGATGACAGTGTGCACTAGAGTAAGGATTGCATACATTTAATTACCTCACTTACTTATGTAATAATGTAACATAAACCTATCTTGGCTCATTAACGCACTGGGACTTGTAATATAATAACTTGTAACAGGTTAGATCATGGTATGTATCTTAACCAAACGGGTATTCGATACTCGCATTTATGGAATAAAGTCAGAGCATGACCTAATGATGATGTATATGTATATTTTCTTGACTCTCTATACCTCTAAATCCGTCCGGGTTACTTGGCCTTGTCACGGATTGGGTCCGTGACGGCATAACGTTCCGGCGTGTCCCTTTTATGCTTCGAAATAATCTCAGACATCGATTTTCAGTGGAAAATGTCTAAAGCCAACTTTCAATGCTCCTAAAAACGACATGAGAATCATATAGCCTGTTGAAAACTGTCACGCACTGTGACGCACGATTCTTGTCCTGTATTGAGTTTTGTTGTTACACTCTGCTATTTCGCTAGCCAGGAGATCACTTAGCCTTCAGTATTAGAACAATGTCTTGATCACATGACTTGATAATTCCTGTGTGATCTAGAGCCCACTCTACTGCCTTTGTTCACCCTTTTGACTTGAAGTACAAAACCAATTAAGCTACACTCTGCTGATGTCCAAATTTGCACTCTGTTAACTAACTGATTTATACCCTTCTGTCCTTAGAGTTATAACCTTTGCAGCCTTAGTGACTCCTTAGAAGCTGTCTTACATATCATCAATTTCTTAGGGTTTTTTATCCAACAATTTAGATTATAATTAATATATTACAATGTTATTTATAACCCAAAATATACTAAAAGTTTTGCAGAACTAGGTGATTTGTATATTCATGCATCGCCTTCTAGTTCGTCCCATCGATGTACAAAATCCTAAAAAAAACATAACAATCATAAGTTAAAAGAGCTTAGTAACATGTGGCATCCCTTCCAGGGGTTTTACAAGAGAGTACACATTATTCCAGCACATACAATCCCATGCACCTTACAATCCGAGAAGAACTGTCACTGAAATCAAAAGCATGCATGGAGCCATGAAACAATCACAAGAACCCGACAAACACAGAAACCAAAAGCACTCTTAAAACACACACCATCATAGACCAATTAGAATGACAACACCCAACTCATAGTGTGATTCGACTCATATAAACCATATTCAGAGCATTTTCGACTCACTATGTGATCTGACTCATATCATACCACCATATCTAGAACATTTTTTACTCATGGTGTGACGTGACTCATACAACCACATCCAGAGTACGACCGACTCAGACCGTACACTTATGACCTATGTCAGTATTTTTTCTTTTATTTTTCGTTTTCTTGTGACCGACTCAAGCACCTACGGAAGTACTGGGTCTATTGCAGTGACTTTTCCAACAAAACAAAATGATCTTCTTGGATCGGTGCATGCATGCAAGGTGGACACTCGTTCATATCCCTTGGCCTCACACGTATACACCAGCATTCCTAATCACAGTGTAACATAACCAACCCTGACTCCGACAATCCAAACCAAGCATCCATTTGAACACACATAAAATATGGAAGGGTAAATTTCACTTAAGTCCTTAAGGTTTAGCCAAAAGATACATGACCCCTCTTCCATCGGATTCGAACGACGAACTAGTATGCATATTAGACATACTAATAGACAGAACAAACGTATTACTTTTTGTTTAGACGTAGTTCTTGGTTCTAGTGATACATTATGGAAATATAGGATCTTAGGTGGTACCTTTTTAAAATAAAATTTTTCAAGTGATACTTTCTGCGTATTCTCCCATGAATTCTTACTACAAATAACGTTTTATAGCACACATCTCTTACTCGTTACAATGAGTAAACCCTCATACAAATATTTATAGAGTTACCAAAAACCCCTAGTTCATGGTCATTTATGGGCCGAACCCAAACCACATAAAAACACATAACTACATCTACATCAGTAAATAGAAAACCCATTTAGGTTGAAGTGTTCTCCAACCTCAACTGTAGCGCCCTGACTTTCACGTCGAATGACACGTGGAAGTTATACCGTCATGAACCTAATCCGTGACAAGTCTAAGTAAACCCAAATGGGTTTACAGGTATGGAGAGTCAAAGAAGCTACCTGTACATCATCATTGGATCATTCACTAAACAGTTCAACTTCACTTCATAGTATATAAGTCCCAAATACCTGTTTAGTTACATAAGTACAGTGATCAAATTATTACAAGTTCTTACGTAACATGTTCTGATGCTCCACTGAGCCAAAAGTTAGGTTAATGATATATTGTTTGCAAAAGTATGTGAGACATCTATATACATACAATCCTCATTTTTTTATATTCTATCATCAACCTGTTAACTACCTACAAATGGAATACATAACCCGTGAGTACAAATCTCAATAAGGTAGACTATATGAATTTTATTTGCTGGGCACTCCTCCGACTGTGGCGAATCGATAAGTTCCCATAAAATATTTTTATATCTTCAAAAAATATAGACGTCATATCAAACAAATAATTTCGTTTACACGTCTTCATATCTTTATGTCTTTTTCTTTTTATTATCACAAGTCCATGACTCGACTCGAAAGACATGACAGACTCAGAGTACAGACGTAGTACGTCAATCGTCAGCCGGACTACACCATAAAATCATAGTTACATTCAATTCAATCCACACTTACATCTTTCGTGCTTCGCATCTCTTGTGCGTTTTCAATGAGGCTCTGGATGCCAGCATTAAGAAAGAACCTCTCTGTTGAGAGTACCCCGTGGCCCCGCCACAAGGCATCAATGTCGTTGCACTCATGCGAAGAAGATTGATATTGTCCATCACTCCCTAATTAGTCCTCACCCGTGATAATGACTCAAAAAATAAACACTGGAATCTACTGACTCAAATCACTACCATTAAGACTATCCAAGAAAACAACGAATGATCCCAATGAATCCAAGAAGGGACGTCAAGCTCAACCTTCATCACAATAATTTCAACGAACGTGACAACGGTCGCAACAGACCCAAGAAGGGACGTCATGCTCAACCTTCATAATATTTTTAAGGAAAACGACCAACAATCCAACGGATTCAAGAAGGGACGCGCAATGCTCGGCCTTCACCACTCAAGGACATGTATATTGTTTTATTTGTTTTTCACTAGTTCACGTCACATAGATAGTGGAACAAAACTCTATGTTCTCATGTCTTTTTTTATTTAAGCCTTTAAGGGTCGTTTTTATTTATTTTTTCGAGTGGGTATATATGTTATAATGGTACATATTCTATCCCATTCCAATCCCAATATCCCACATCGCACATCAAACATGTAAAGCATCCATCCTGATCCCGATCACAATGTCAAGCTTGCTATTATAATTTGATCCCCTCTTGGTATATTTAGTATTATTTTATAAACAAACCCCATGATTATACATAACTCAAAACACTCGTTGAACTCTAGGATCATGGTTAACATTAAAACAGTGCCCTATAACCGAATAACACGCAACCATGCATATCACACCAGACATATCACAACCAAACCCTAGCTCTTCCCGACATCCCCAACACACCAACCAAGCATATCATCGTCCTTCTGACGGTACTCTCCTCATCACAACCACCACAACACATCACATACACAAACCGTTAAGCACAAGACAGATCGAAAGGGGTTAGGTTACCTTTGTAGCGTGAATAACCCTAGATAATCTTAAACTTCAGAAACCCTTGGAACCCTAGATACCCAAGACCACGAACACTGTCCCCTTTGCTCTTCACCTCTCTGTCATCGCTGGTCGTTGAAAATATCGCCGGAGACGCTGGTGGTTTGCCAGAGAAGTTTCGGTGAAGTGTTTCGTTGGTGTTTGTGGTGAAACAAAGGCAAGCCGAAGTGGGGATAAAGGAGGACACCTTCGTTGGTTTCCTGGTGGTGGGGAGGACCTCTGGCTGCTGGGGAGGAGCCCTGGTGGTCGTCGTCGGCTTAATAAATGATGACGACGCGACATTGGTGGTGTGAGGGTGGGCGACATTGTGGGGAAGAGAGGGAGGGCTGTGATGTTGCTCCTACTGTGAGGGTTGATCTCTAAAGGTGATGGAGTTGATGGCGAGATGGTAATGATGACGGGGTGGCTGTGGCGATGGCGACGTCTATGGTGTTGGTTAGGTGGAGGATGGTGACGATAGCATGCGATGAAGGAGAAGGAGAAAGAAGAGAGCAAGATGAGAAGGTGATGGCGGGTTGGTGATGGTGTTGAGTTGGTGGTCGGGGCAGTGCGACGTGGTTGGGTTGATGGTGTCGTGGTGATGGTTATTGGGTAACGGTGAGGAAGAAGGAGAGAGGAGGATAAGGAGGTCGCGATGATGATGATGATGAGCTTGAGATGGTGGCGTCATTGGTGCTTTGGTGGTGAGGCGATGGAGTTTGGTTTTGGTTTCGGTCGAAGAAGAAGAAGTGAGGGAGATAGGCAAGTGAGAGAGATGATGGTGAGGTTTGGGTTTGGTTCCCGGTTTCGAAGAAAAGAAGAAATGGAAAGGGAGAGAGAGAAGAGAAGGGTGATGATGAAATAGGGGGAAAAGGACGTGTAATGATGGTTTACCATGGTGAATAGAAAGAATGCGGAAAAAAAAGGCTGACATACGCCTTGTCAGAGCGAATTGATCCCTTTTTAAATTTTCGTTACACGTTATTTATCCCAGTTTCGTAATATTGGTCTTTCGATAATTAATCCATTCGATTTAATTATGTCAAAAATAATAATATCATATCCCATTAAAAATCCAAAATTTCTGGGATTAAAATTATTAACACTGACGTACAATATTTGTAACTTTATAACGTTACTCGTTCATTATATTTATTCGCGCATTATAATGTTACTCGTTTATTATATTTATTTGCGCGTTCATTTAATACGTAACTTTACTCATTTTTTAAATAACGAAAATTTTGGGGTATTACATCACCTCCAATTTTAAAGAAGTTTCGTGCTCGAAACTAAATTCAAATAGAGTTAAAGGAGAAGGACTTACTGAAAAATAGATGCGGGTAACGCATCCGCATTATTTCCTCCTCTTCCCAAGTTGTCTCCGATGTCAAATGATTAACCCAGAGAACTTTAAGCAAAGAAATGGTATGGTTCTCGAGGACCTTCTCATGATGATCTAAGATCTGCGGAGGCTGTTTCTCCTATGCCAAGTTCTCCTCTGGAATGATTGGCTCATGCTGAATGATATGCCTCAAATCAGAAATGTACTTCCTCAACTGTGATGCATGGAATACGTTATGCACGATTGAAATATCAACTAACAGTACAAGACTATAAGCAACTTTCCTGACTCGTTCCAGAACCTCATAAGGTCCTACATAGCAAGGACTTAGTTTTCCTTTCTTTCTAAATCGCATGACGTCCTTGGTGGGAGAAACCTTCAGAAATACATGATCCCCCATATCAAACTTGAGCAGCCTCTGTCTCACATCTGCGTAAGACTTCTGACGATCCTGTGTCGTCTTTATCCAAGTTCTGATCTGCTTAATGGTCTCTGCCATCAGTTGTACTTATTCTGGATCAATAACTATTGTATCCTCAATGTCGTCCCAGTAGACAGGGGACCTATATTTTCTTCCGTATAGTGCTTCGTACGATGCCATGTCAATACTGGCGTAAAAATTATTGTTGTAAGTGAACTCTACCAAGGGTAAGTGTCGATCCCATGATCCTCGAAAATCAAAGACATATGATCGCAACATATCTTCGAATGCCTGAATAGTTCGTTCTGTTTTCCATCTGAAGCTGGATGAAAAGTAGTGTTAAAGTTTAACTTTGTGCCAAAAGCTTCTTGTATGTTATTCCAGAAATGTGTCTGGAACCTTGTATCTGTGTCGGAAACGATGGACTCTAGACAGAATATGCCGACTTTGATTTTCTAAAATTTTCTGCACAGAATATACAAAAGTTAAGGTTCTTTACTGGAGGCTAAATGCGCAGCACAAATTTTCTAAATGCACAACAAAGTGGATTTCAGAATATACAAATCATGTGTCGAAAGAGCAGATTCTTTACCGGAGGGTAAATGTTCTACTATCAAACAGATCAGCAAAGGGGAACAACAGAAGTCGGTACAGGACAAAAATTCTGCATTACTGTGATAATTTTCATAGGTTGGATTAATTTCAGGTCGTTTTCAGGAGTGTTTGAACTTGGCTTTTGGACAATTCTCAATCAAAATGGAAGGATGAGATTATTTCCAAGTACAAAATAGACAGTGATTAGTAAATGAGTCTTGTCTATAAATATGGGATGATACCAGAGTTTTAGGAGTTGATAAAAAAAACAAAAAGACAAAAAATACACAAGTGCTAGCCTTCTTGTGAAACAAAAAAGATCAATGTAGCTGAACAAGTATGCATCAAAAGTCTCATAGCTCACAAATACTTGAAGGAAGTGTCTTGCTAGAGACGAACTGATTTATAGAAGAAATTAGGAGAGCTTTGGAGAATCTTTTCAAGGAAGATGTCCAATGTTGTAGATTGCACCAACTTTGTACACTGTAAGAAAGGCTAATGGTGAATCAAAAATCCCAAAACATTGTAAATACCTCTTAATTGATTACACTGATCACTAAGGGAAGAGTTGACTTATGCTTTAGAGTTCATTTGAATTCTACTATCAAAACCACTATAAATCCTATGCACTTTACTTTTATTGCACTTATTTATCGTTGATTGTTATGACCAGAAAAAGTAGGCTAAACAAATGAGTTTGAATCTTCACATAGTTAAGAAAAATAGATTTTCAAACGCAGTAGAACAATCACTCTACTGAGATGATTGAGTCTATTCATTACTTCCAACAGAGTGAAATGAAAGACTCTTGAGACCCAAAAACTGAATTAGCCTATTCAACCCCCCCTTTCTAGGCTCATTTTAACAACTTAAGTCTTACACACATTATCTAGATAGTCATAGGTGTTATCAATCTATATGGTATTTCAACATAAAATAAGGGATGGACCATGCTTGAGTTTTTCTTGTCGCGTCATAATTATCGGTTTGGGTGCCTAAGTCAGACACTATTTTATCTACACTCTGAACTTGGGGGAAAAGGGAAGAAAAATGGAAGAAAATGTACCCACATAATGCGGTTAAGTATAGGATATGGGGAGGATACCCCTATAAGACATGGTGATGTATGCATCCTTATCCCTAATTTTTTCATATAGAGGCGGTTTTGAAGCCTTTGGCATGATTGCAAGTTGGGAAAAATAAGGGAGGGGAGGTGAGGGAAAATGAGAGGAGTTTGTGATTGTGAGTTTTTATGGAAGAAAAGAGAAAAAAAAATAGAAAAAGGAAAATTTGTTAATTTTCTTCTCAAAATTTTTTCTTCTAAATTGACGAGATTTGGAAGGAAAATTTTCCTTCACCTCACCTCCCCTTCCCTCTCCTCCTTACTTAAAACTTACAAACATAGCCTTAGGTGTCATATTCTTGATTTCATGGTTTGAATGGAGCGGTTAACCAAGTTAAAAAAAAAAAATGGAAAAGAGAAGGAAATTTTCCAAAGTCAATAGCCAGACATTTGAAGATGAAATTGCCTTCCTACAGAATCTACTGATTATGAATTTTTTGTCAAGTTTCTATAAATCCTACACTACAAACGTTGACAAATGCGTAATATTCATAATTGAGAATACCTTCCCACCAAAGTCAACAGTCGGGAATTTAACTTTGATTTCTGTAACCACAAATTAAAAGCCGACTCAAAGCATAACTTTCGTGGTCCAGAAGCACCTTTTTGTTTGCATCAAATCATTCTCTATCATTGATTTCTGTAACAACAAAAGTCGGCCCAAAGCAAATATATATATATATATTTGATCACCCTTTCTTGAAAATAATTAATTCCTGCAAGCGAAAATGCGACCTTTCTCGACTTTGTGGCTATATAGCATCTTGGTGCTGATCATGATCAATGCAGCTGGAGGCTTCTCCACAAAGCGAGAATTCGTTATTGGTGGAGGGATAGAAGGGAGCTCAAGATTGGGAAGGGAGCAACAAGTAGCCATGAAAATGGCCATAATAGAGTATAAATCTCTTTTTACCAACTGTTCAGCTGAACTTAATTTGGATTTGTGGGATTCGGTCCCAACCTTGGCTTCAACTGGTGATCAGCTTTCCTTTAACAGGATATATATTGAACTTTTTCGTTTACCTAATAACGGATTGAATTCCGTTCTTTTACAGCTTCCTTTTGGTTTTTTCCTTCGTAAAATTTGACTTAAAAAAGTACGACACCTTGTAACTGATATTGGTTTCTTTGTCTATGCTGCAGCAATGAACATTATGAACACCATTAAAATAGAGGCGCTTCTTTCCGATTTGACATTGCTGGAGGCTGCGCTGATATCAGACATCAACAAAAACATGACACAAGTTCCTTTTCTCTTATTGGCTCCAACAGCTATTTCGTCGCCCCTAGTTCCTCAACCGCCTTTGAATTTGATCCACATGTCAACCAACATCTTCGTGCATATGAAATGCATTGCTGCGATTGTTAGTTACTTTAAATGGCGCCGCGTGACAGCTATATTTGAACAAAGTAATGTTTTTGCGTTGAACCACGGCTTCATGACTCTTCTGTCAGATGCTTTGCAACAAGTTGATGCAACAATAGACCAATCCGTGATTTTCCCTCTGATGCCTAGCCAAGGTGAAAACACCGAGTTGATCATAGACAAGGAGCTCTCCAAGCTTAAAAACAACAGTATCCGTGTTTTCGTGCTGGTCCAGTGTTCTCCAGAGCTAGCCATCCATGTTTTTCAGCAGGCAAACCAGATGGGTATGGTGGGAAAAGAGTATGTTTGGATTATATCAGACAGGTTGTCAGTCTTATCGACTCGCTTGATTCATCTGTTGTTGCCTCCATGCAAGGTGTCCTTGGATACAAAACCCACTTCAATGAAGCTAGCCCTTCTATTAAGAAGTTGAGCATCAAGTTCAGACAAAGTTGCAGTTTGCAATATCCTCAGGAAACGAATATCATTCCTGGCATATTCGTGCTAAGAGCATTTGATGCAACTTGGGCGATTGCCAAGGCCATTGGTGGTGGAGATTCTAGCTCTAAATCATTGTTCCAGAATATTCTTGTCAGTAATTTTAGCGGCTTGAGTGGCAACATGAGCTTCAGAAATGGAGAGTTAGCTCAATCTTCAACCTTTGAGATCATCAACGTGATCGGTAAAAGTTATAATCGTGTTGCGTTTTGGTCTCAAGACACTGGATTCACCAAAGAACTTCCAGGGAAGGATTATGCAGCAGGAAAAACAAGAAATGAGACCATTAACTTAGGCCCGATCTTCTGGCCAGGTGGCGAGGTAGCCATCCCAAAAGGGTGGTAATTCCTCCCTTTGGCGCCACTTAGGATCGGTGTTCCTGCTTCGGGAGCTTTTCATCAGTTTGTCAATGTCAGCCATGAAACAGAACTGAAATCACTGGATTTTCGATCCAGGTATTTGAAGCTGCATTGAAACATCTACCTTACCCTTTGCCTTACGAGTTAATTCCCTTTCACGGGGATTATGACAAGATGGTATACCAAATCAAACTAAAGGTCAGTGCATACCTGTACTAGAATAGATTCTAGGAACTATTTTCTATTTTTAATTGTAAACCACATAGTAATAAGTCTTTAAAGGGAAATTGATAGCTGTTGCAAGAGGCAAACAGTGAACTGCCGCAACTAGTTCTAACAGCATATTGGACTGGTTTTGAAGATTGGTTTTGATTTTTTCTTTTCTTTTTACTTGCAAAAATAGTCATTTGTGCCTTTAGAACAAATCCAATGTGCTGTGAGAACTCGTCGCAGCAGCTAATTGATTGCGGCTGCACCACGAACGGTGAATTCGTTTCTATTCTAATGGTAATGATCATCGGAATTAATGATCATCGGAATTCAGCAGGTGTTTGATGGAGCAGTTGGGGATAACAATATCTTGGCAGAGAGGAGTCAATGGGCAGAGTTCACCCAACCATATGTCACGTCTGGTATAAATCTGGTTGTGCCTACGAAACCTAACTACACCGAAGATATATGGATGTTCATGGAAGTTTTCGAGGCAAAGATGTGGCTACTAATCCCTTCGTTCAGTCTCTTTATTGGGTTCGTCATATGGGTGATAGAACATGGAGTCAATCCACATTTCAGGACGGGCTCATTATCTCAACAAGTCGGAACTACCCTATGGTTTTCCTTCACGGTACTATTTTTCATGCAAAGTAAGTAAACCCATAACCAATCTCGCGTTAAACATTTCATTCAGGGGCGGAGCTAGCCGCGGTCAAGTGTAGGCAGTCGCCTACACTTGATTTTTGGAAAAGAGTCCCTAATATTCATTTTGTTTAAATCGTCTACACACTTGATCCAAGAAAATGATACTTAGTGTTGCTTCAATTGGGATTTTTTCCATAAGTATGGTTAATTTGAGTTATATTTGATTTGAAGGTAATGATATAAATAAGTGGCAGAGCTAAGCATGGTCAAATGAGTCATTATCTTCCTTCAACAAAGTTAAATTGATGCGACATGCTAAATTGTATTTGAAGGATTTTTCTTTAACTAATCACATACTTGATAGCCAATTTGATAACTACAACTTAGATATGAGAAGGAACGAGAGCTATTTCTTAGAGCTTGCAGCAAAGATGAAAACAATCCAGAAAGACAGGGTTTTTTCATTGTTTAACTTACTAATCAAATTGGTATTGATTTTACTTGTTACAATAGCTATACATGAAACGGTTTTTGTGCTATGAAAATCTTCAAAAATCGTTTAGGAGTCGTATGGGAGCTCAATGGATGAATGATAACTTACTCACCTATATTGAGGAAAATATTTTTGATACAATCAATAATAAAACGATTGTTAGATGCTTTCAAAATATGAAAACTTAACGGTATCAATTGCAACTTTTTTTTCTTTTTTTGTCATGAGTGATAATATTTTTTTTTCTCGTTTCTACATCTATTTTTTAATCTTTTTTTCCTTCAAAAGCTTCTAATATGTGTTCCCCTGCACTTGAAAAATTTCCTGGCTCCGCCATTGATTTCATTAAAACAGGCAAACTGACATGTTCAGCCACATGAACTATTTGCTACTGCAAGGAATTCTAATCTGACCGCCAAGATAGTGAATAACCTAGCAAGCGCTGTTTTCTCATAATAACCTACTCATGAGCTTCTCAATGACTACTGTTGTTTTGTTTATTTCTGCAGAGGAATCTCTCAAGAGAAATTTGTCTAGAGTTGTTTTGGCGCCATGGGTTTTCCTAGTGTTAATGTTAACAGCAAGTTTCACTGCTATTCTCACATCCAAAGTGACAGTTTCTCAACTTCTACCATCTGCAAAGGACATTGAAGATCTGATAAGAGAAAATGCTGCTATTGGATGCAACAGTAATCCATTCACTAATGCATGTTGTCCACATCAAGCGCGAGAATGTTCGACATATAGCATCCATCGATGACTATCCAGAAGGCTTTGAAAGCGGGATCATCAAGGGCGCCATTTTTGTCACCACACATGCCGAGGTTTTCCTCGCAAAATACTGCAGAGGCTATAAGATCTATTTTCACATTCGGTGGTTTAGGCTTTGTAAGTCCATAATCAAGTGTTGGTTCAATTACTGATTTGAGCAATGAGTCATCACCTTGATGATAAGTATATATTTCTCACTTGACATGATGTCACACCATGATATTAGCGACTTTGCAGCATGATTCACCTCTGATGATAACTTTCATGCTAGTTAGTTTATCTAAAAAGGGTATACTCCGTGCATTATCAAACATCAGCAGCCATGGATATTCATTCACGAAAATGATTTTGCCAATTTGAATTTTGTTTCAGGCATTTCAGGAGGGCACATCATTGGTTCGGGATATATCAGTGGCAGTCTTGAAAGCAATAGAAAATGGAGAAGTTCTTGAATTGAAGAAACAGATGCTACGCAGTTTAAACTGCAGCGCTTCAGGAGCCATTAACAGTAAGTTTACAAGTTTAGGGCCAAGGCCTTTCTCTGGGATATTCTACCTTACGGGTGGTGTAGCTCTAGTTGCGTTGTTGGTCACTGTTATTCCTATGATGGTATATCATTGTAAGGAAGCACTCGGAAAAGTGAAAAAATTCTTGTGGGTGCTTTTGTTGCTCATTAGGAGCGGTAGCAGACCTATAATTGAACTTGCTATGCAAAGCTCAACGCCGTAACCAGACGATGAGCCAGATGCAGCAGTTGGTCAATCAGAGTAGACTATCAAGGAGATCGAGTTGTGTATAAAGACGATTCGATTTTCTCAAAAGTTAATGTGATTCTTACAGGAGTATATACAAATTCATACAGGAGTTGTAAATTTGTAATTAGGTTCTAGGCTTCAACTGAAAGGAAAACTAATTTTCCAGTTGCTATGATTAATGTGCTACTTGCATGACGTGATAATTTTTTATTTTTATTTTTTATTGAGGAAAAAGGAATTTCGTTCTATCAGGACAAGTTTATGTCTTGTTTGTATTCTAACAGCTTCCCTTGAACCTTAAAAATAAAGCAAAACATAGAGGAGTATGTTTGACATTAACGAATATTTATGAACTAGTACATTTTTCTTTCCATCAAAATCCTTGCATTTTAACACTCTGCTTGTGAGTTTCGAGGGAAAAAAAAGGAATTGACATAGTTGGATTAGAAAAGAAAAAAATAGGAAAAAAAGGATTCATTTTTCATTCATCATGTTTGTGAGTTGAGAGGAAACGATTTGCATAAATTCTCCTTGTGTTGCTGGTGAGTTAGAGAAAAAGAGAAAAAAAAAAGATTTTCTTAAAAGTATTTTACTAATGTACCCCTCACATCAAAATAAGCCAAGTTATAATGTTAAGGGTAATATGTGGAATATGGAAATTTTTGTAAAATATAATTCATTTTCATCCAAATCCCACCACTTTTGGTGGGAAAGGTTGAGAAAGAAAACGACTTAAATTTTTCATCCAAATCCATTCCTTTTTCTCCGCATCAAAACTCACAAACATTTAGGAAAAAAAAAAAAAACTCATAAGCAATGACAAGTAAGGAAAAATGTTCCACTTTCCATCCTTTTCCTTTCATTTCCTCTCTAAAACCAACTCACAAACAGAAGCAAGAGAAAGGTCAAGAACTATTTCATGTTTCTTGCAAATCCAATATTTTCCATCCATAAAAAAACTCACAATGATTCCTAATAAAAGAAAATCATCCACTTTGTTTTACGGGAGTGCTAATTTGTAGGATGACGTAGCATTAGGCGTATTGTTGAGATTGTCGACTACTTCATGTCCCCGATAAAAATGTGCTACGCAGACCCAGTACGGGATCCTTGTGACCAAACGATATATCTAATATGAGCACTATCGTGGAAGGTTGAAACGGTGAAGAAAAGACATGTATTGGGCTCACACGGCCATGTCTAGTGAGAAATGGTCACAGGGAGGCCGTGTGTCGAGAGGAAGACATTTTCCTTTCTGGAGTAAGCACGGTCATGTCAGTGCAGACATAGATTTGTCAGGTTGTGTTTCAAGACAATGCAGGATGGAGCATGGCTGTGCGAGCTGGTTACGAGACGGAGTCCAGTTTTGGATGTGTACGATCATGCGGGATTGGCATGAGCCGCGCCTCGAGCAGCGAGATCTGTTTTATTATAAACATATCTTTATGAATCTATAAATACACCCATGTTATTAGTCATCCAAAATGAGTTTTAGAGTTTGAGTTGTGATCTAATACGTGTGAGACGCTCTGTAATCCGGTTTTCTCACAGTGCTTTGCCATCATGGTTTGTGATGGTGTGATCTGTGGGGTTTTCCGATACTCGGATTTCCCCACGTTAAATTTGTGTGTTCTTCTTTTGATTGTCTCGATCTAACATATTCAAATCTTTCAAATGGTATCAGAGTCCCGAGGTTCGATGTGTTGCGTTTGTTTTGGATCTAAAGATGTCGTCCGGAATAAGGATTGAGATGGAGAAGTTCAATGGAAAAAGGTTTGATTTTTGAAAGATAAAGATGGAAGATTTGTTTTTTGATAGGGATTTGTGGAACCCGTTCGTCAAGGAAAAGCCGACAAAACCTGTTTCTGTTTCTACATCTTCGATAGACAAGAACAAGGTTAGACAGGGGATTCTGTTGTGTCTACATCTGTTGACGAGTGGGAAAAGATGGATCAAAAGGCTTGGAGTCTGATCCGTATGTGTTTGGCAGAGTTGGCATTGACGAACATGTTGGGTGAGACCACAACAAAGGGCCTATGGATAAAACTGAAATCTCTGTATCAAAGTAAGTCTTTGGTTAATAAACTATTTCTTAGTAGAAGACTATATAATCTTCGTATGCACGAAGGTGATTCTTTTGTTGTACATTTGGATGAGTTTAATACGCGGATAAGACAATTGACTTCGATTGGTGATCAAATTAAGGATGCTGATAGAGCTATACCATTGCTTTGTTCACTGTCTGATTCCTGAGGGAATCTCATCACAGCGATTGGCAGGGGTACGACAGAATTGGCTTATGAGGACGTATGTTTTACTCTGTTATCCGAAAGTATGCGACGGAAAGGGTTTGAGGGATCTTTTAAGGAGGCTTTATTTGTTAGTAGAGGACGAACTGAGAATAAGAACTAAAAAAAGAACAATGGCAGGGCTAAATCTTGTGGTAGATCAAAGCGCAGAGTAAGTCACAGGTTCATTGCTGGAATTGCAACGAGATGTGCCAGTTGAAGAAAGATTGTAGACGGGGACAAGTCTAAGACAGGGAAGAACAGTTCCTCTTCTTCAGAAAGCAAGAAGGGAGAAGGCGAACGTGATATGTATGTTGCTACAGCATGTTCTGCGCAGTCTGTTCGTGGGGAATACATAGAGAACTTCAATGGAGGAGGTGCAATACATGGGGAACTTCAATCGCTCCAATTCTTATAACAATCCTTATTCCAACACATACAATCCAGGATGACGCAATCATCATAACTTCTCTTGGAAGAATAATCAAGATGGAGGTCAACAATAACAACCACTAATGATTTTTCTCATCTAGAATCATCTCAAGAAAAGAAGACCGACTTGGAGGTTGCATACTCCAATTGACTCAAAACACCACCGCATTCATGACGGAGACTAGGAATGCTTTGAACAATCAATTGGCTCAAATCCGAAACTTGTACCATTATGGGAGGTCGTCAACCAAGTAATTTGTCAAGCTCAAGTGAAGTGAACCCAAAGGAGCATTGTAAGGCTATCATGTTGAGAAGCGAGAATGAAATCGAAGCATCACTAGGTGGTGAGAAGAAGATAGAAGAGGCATCCCAGGAGGATAATCATCAAAGTAAAGAAGTTCAAGAAGTTGGAGAAAAGAGGAAGTACCATTCGGGAATCAAGTTCTTATGAAAGGCTCAACCATATATCCCACAAATGCCTTATTCTTAAAGGTTGAAGACAAACAAGCTCGACAAGCAATTCGCAAGGTTCTTGGATGTATTCAAGAAGCTTCATATCAATATCCCATTTGTCGAAGCACTTGAGCAAACGCCTAACTATGTGACATTCATGAAAGAAATCTTATCGAAGAAGAGAAAGATCGAAGATTTTTAGACCATAGCAATGATGGAAGAGTGCAGCGCCATTATCCAAAAGAAGCTTCCACCAAATCTTAAAGATCCAGGAAGTTTCACTATTCCTTGTTCCATAGACAATACTACTTTTGATGGAGCTTTTGGTGATCTTGGTGCAAGTATTAATTTGATGTCTTTTTCAATATGCAGGAAATTAGGAGTTGGATCCTTGAAATCAATCACAATCTCTCTTCAAATGACGGATCGCTCTATCAAACACCCAAGAGAAATTCTAGAGGATGTCTTGGTGAAGGTCGACAAATTCATATTCCCGGCAGATTTCATCATTCTTGATATGGAAGAAGATCATCCTTGGGAGACCTTTCTTGGCCACCAGTGGAGCGCTAATTGACGTGAAGAAAGAAGAACTCAAACGTCAAATGGACGGAGAATCAACAATCTTCAAGGTTTTTCGTGCGTTCCAACGATCAAAAGGAGATCGATATCACTGTGATACACCCTTTCCCAAACAAAATTTCTCTTGTTTCTAGTATCTCATCAAAAATCTTTGTTCACTAGATTTATTTAGCAATTGGTGCTCCGTAAGTTCAAAACACAAGGACGATTAATAGAACAAGACAGCTGACCGGATACAAGTCGATGCATTGGTTAATTTCATGCTTATGGTAATTCCCTCAAATGCTGTGTGCATTGTCTGCTCCCATAAACTAGCATCTGAAACTTGAATATCAGTTTTGTCTGTAACATGTTGCCTTACGTTTTGTGTCGTTATCTGCCTGCTTTGCTATCCTTTTGGCCTGACTTCACATAGATCTTTGCCAAACCAGTTTCTGATCCAACCCTCAGTATCTATCCTAGCCTTTACATCATACATTTAGTTCTCAGAGGCTAATATAGGTCCCTTTTTTCTGGTTGTAGCCGCACGGTTTTCTTCAACTGCTCGCCTGCAGTAGATGTGCCACCAAATGCATGTGAGATAGACTTCAGAGACAACGATGTCAAGGACAATGGTGTTGCCAAGCCAATCTAGCCAACTTTGGTGGCGAAGCTGTCAGATATCGGATATCCTCCTACTGTATCAAGCGAAGTGTTCGAGTGCCTATAAAGCATGGTTCAGTTTTTTGGTCATGATACCTCCGCTCTGTTTATGACCAAACTGTTATTTGGATTACTCATTTATACTTGAAGGACAGTCGAATTCGTGATTTCCTAACTGTGGCTGTCTATGATTGATAGATTGTTGATTGTTGCAGTTGATACATGATATATCAGAAGGTTACAATGGATCGAACTTGTGAGACGTTGGTTGTTGTATGTCAAGTAAATGCTTGTGACATATTAGAACCTATCTTGGGTTCTTTTTCCGTGATTGTGAAAATATCATCTAGGTTGCTCCTTTAAATTTAATTTTGTCGTGTCATTTTCAATTATAAATCAATTATAAATATATAATGCTAGAGAATGGTTAGTCATTGGTTTTTCATTATTGATTGGTTAATCTTTTGGTTTCGATTAGTTATTTTTGGTTTGATGACGGGTTAGTCATTTGATTATGGTTGGTCATTGATTAGTCATTGGTTTTGTTTAGTTAATTTGATCGGTCATCATAATGTTGGTTCGTTATCTTGATCGGTTATTGGGTTTAGGTAGGTAGTCATGACTACTAATCAATTATAAACACACAATGTTCAGGAATGTTGAGTCATTGAGAGCATCCACGATAACGAGTTTTCACACTATAAAAGCCTACGAAACTCTGATTATAGAGGATCAAAATCCAAAAATTCTTCCTCAATAGTGCACATTGATCTCACTCAAAATCAATATATATTCTTAATTCAGGATACCATCTCATGATATGTCATCTCATAGGATGCCATGTATACCATCCTACATGATATCTATATATCAATCAATTCAACTATCATTGAGAATTTCAATAATAATTTCATTTTTAATATACATTATAATCAACAATAATAATTATGGTGAATTCCCAAAAACTATAAAAAAAAAAAAAAGAGTACCCAGCCCATACAACACGAGAAAATAATTCTCATTCACTACAATTTGAATTTGTCCTAGCCCAGCGAAAGCACAACATCACTTTACTCATCGGATTCACCTTCTTCGTCACCTTACTCCACCTCCACAGCCCACCACCCACCACCGCCTCCACCGCAAAGTCATTGGATTCATCCTCCTCGTCACCTTGCTTCATCTCCACAACCCATCACACATCAAATATAAAAGTCATAGGAAAGAAGTACAAGGATCTTCAGACTCACAAACACCCGCACACTGAGAACGTATGAACAGGGAGATCTTTGTACAAGGATCTCCAAACTCATAAACACCTGCATATTGAATCCTTGATACACCTGGAGCATATGAACAACAAGCCCATAAGAACCCGCAAGATGTTCGATGAAATGGCACAAAGAAACAGAGAGTCGGTTCAAACGAAAAACAAATTGCCAGGTCATGGAACAGCATGACAGAAATCGAGGTTAAAAAAAAACACGCTTCAATTTGTTTATAAGATCAAAAAACTCAGACACGCGGCTTATATAACACAGATGCACTGTATGAATGAAACAGTGCGTCTGCATTAATTAAAAAGAAAAATCATAAAAATCAACAAAAACAAAAAATTATAACATGATATTCATAAAATTAAAAACATTATTACATAGTACCCAACATAATTTTAAAAAAAAGTATTGATGCACTGTTTCATTGAACTGACGCACTATTTGAAGGAATGAAACAGTACATCTGTTATTAAAAAAAAATAAAAAAAACAAATCACAAAAATCAATCAAACCCAACCCTAAAACTTAATTACTCTAACCAAAACAAATAGATTACAGCCTTCAATCACTGAAAACGATCAATGAGCAATGATTTGATACTTAGGGTTTTCCAAACGGTCGAAATTCAGCATCCAATGAAAAAATCGAAATCGTCACTCGAATTCAATTCCACTCATCGATTGTGAACCTCACACTATTTCAACAACAAAATCCGATGAAAAAAAATATGAAATTGATCAATTAGGGTTTTTTACATTCGAACTCTTTAAAAAAAATCGTAATCATTTGATAAGAAGATAACTGCATGTATAAATTATTGTGAATTGATTCAAATGTTCATTGACAAAGTAAAAAAAAAAAATGTTTTGTTTTGTTTACATGATCAAAATATTCAGGCGTAGTGTTTGAATTACATAGGTACACTGTTTCATTCAAACAGGACGTCAGTGTTATTCAAACAGTACGTCTGTTGTTTTTTTCAAAAAATCACAAGATTAAACGAATGCTTAAACACAAATTTATAACATAATACCAATAGAATTGAAAAAATCCATATTAGTAAACAACATGTTTTTTCTTTGAAAAAAAGAAGTAGACAATCTAATAAAAATCTCCATCATTGCTTTCGGGCATTGAATAAGTCCTTACAAAAGATCCAAAAAAATACAGAATTATTCAGACATGCTGTTTCTTTGTATTGGCGTACTGTTTGAGGATGTGAAGCATTGGCAGTATTCATACGCCCTGCTTCATTGAGGTAACGCACTGTTTCAATTTGTGCTCCAGAACAAAGCAAAACAGTGCGTCAGTTCAAATCCAACAAATCCAAAAACTAAAACGAAAAATTACAAAAAATCAATAAAAACAAAAATTTATAACATGATATCCATAAAATTGAAAAAATTATCACACGATACACAACATGAATTATTTTTTTAAAAAAAAAAAAAACAAACAAACTCTGACGCACTATTTCATTGAACTGACGCACTGTTTCAAATAGGGCGTCAAAACAAAACAAAATAGTGCGTCAATTCAAATGCAACAACTCCAAAAACCACAAAAAATTAATTAAAATAAAAATTTATAACATGATATCCATAAAATTGAAAACATTATTACATAGTACCCAACATGATTTTATTTTTATTTTTATTTTTTTTAAAAAAAAGAAACCAAGAGCTAAACACTGGCGCACTGTTTCAAAATAACACAGTGTGCCAGTTCAAATCCAACGAATCTAGAACCCAGAAAAAAAAAAAAACAAAAACGAAAAATCAATCAAACCCATTCGTAAAACTAAATTACTCTAACCTAAACAAGTAGATTGAAGTCTTCAATTACTGAAAACGATCAAGGAAAAATGATTTTATAGTTAGGGTTTTTAAAACGATCAAAACCCAATTTTAGATGAAATTGAAAGATTTGAGATGTTTTGTGGATGAAAATCGATTGATTTGTGTATGTAACATCAAATGTGAGTGATTACAAATAAATTTGATGAGTTTTAATTAAGATTTGATGAATTGAAGAATTTGGTTGCGTAGATGGCTGTTTGTTTAGGGGAAAATACAAATTGTATCAAATGTAAATTGTTTCTTCGGGTTGTATATTTTGGGTAATATTTTGAAAAATTTGTATCCTAGGGAAATTTTCTATTAATTATTAAAAAAAGAAAAAAAAATTCATATTTCCCCTTTTGTTGTAGTTCAAAGATATTACTAACCCTTTATATAATGACAAAAGAATATGTGTGTATATATTTTCATCGTTAGTGTAAATTATTACGAAAAAATGATACGATTAAAGATATTTTACTACAAAAAACCAAGAGTTCTTTCCAAAAAGAAAAAAAATCAAAATTTTTTATATCACATACTATAACAACTTGATTTGATTCATGATGCGATACGATAAATTTGAGAATTATAATCATTTCTCTAAAACAAAGACAGAGTGAATATCATGATAATTTCATACTGATTATATTATAGAATACATATACATTCATCATGTTTACCCAAAAAAAAAATTTAAGAAAATATTTGACAAAATTATCAAACATAAATGAAATATCTAAATAATTTAGAAGTTATTATAAATTATGTTCTTTTTATATCCGTGTTGTCTCCTACGCATGATTGACATTGGATGAAGAAAT
Organism: Drosera spatulata; assembly: GCA_035668315.1. NCBI lineage: Eukaryota > Viridiplantae > Streptophyta > Magnoliopsida > Caryophyllales > Droseraceae > Drosera > Drosera spatulata. The sequence continues at coordinate 27,249 of JAOVYX010021550.1, forward strand.
AAAATTTTTTCACATTACAGTATTTAAAACTTTATTAAAAAATAAAAGAAAAAAAATCATTCACTTCTTTTCATATTTTTTGTCTATTCATTTTGTTTTATCAAGTTAGTTCATAGATTTGATCGTCAATTGGATAGAAATTAAAGATGTAAAATTCATTCTGTGATTAAAGATATATTGGTTCTTACGTGAAAACTTTTTATAACAATATTAAACAAAAAAATGTCGTGGATTATATATATATATTTCAAGAATTTATTAAATATTCTTGATAAATAATTAATAAAAAATCTATAATGATATATACGTAGCCAACAAAATATTGACAATATGAAAAAAGCAGTCCTATAAATGATCAATTTATGAATAATTAATCACTTATATAAGATTAAAACATTCTTCGTACATCGCACGGATGACATCCTGATTTAAACAATCTCTGAAATGAGGTCCCCCGTCAGAGTTCGGCTTAGGGAGGCTCAAAAGCTCATTCCCTACATACTCTCTTTATTTTTTTCAGTTTTCATTGAATTTTTTCTGTTTTTTTCTTTTTTTATAGATAAAGCATTGTGCATATTGATTTTTTAAAGCTCTCATATTTTTTATACCCTTTACATTTCACTTTCTACATAATCGTTTTAGAGTTTTGAGATTGTTTTTTTTGAGATTGTTTTTTTTATGCCATCTTTTGTGGAGGATCTGATTTTAGTTGGTAATTGTTTTAATTTGTCATTGTGATTAAATTAACTTCATTAATCAATCAATCAATATACATATATAATGTCATAATTTGACGAGTCATTTCGTTATGGTTAATAGTTTTTGATTAGTCGTCTTACTTAGATCATGATTTTGTTAATCACATTGATCGGTCTAGCTTTTGGTTAGTCACTTTTTATCGATCATATTTTTGTTTCGTCGATTTGATATACCAGTCATAGTTTTGTTAGTTATCTTAGTCATTTAGAATTTTGGAAAAACATAAATTATTTATAATATAAACCCAAAATCTTCTCTAACCGCCGTTAGGGAAATTAAAATATTATTGAGAAAAAAAACCTTTCACTATCCAATCCAAACGTTGAGATTTGTAGTGACAAGTCTAACATGCAGCAAGAATGAGATAAATGAATAATTAGCCTTAATCACAACAGTATCATGTGGTATTTGGGCTCAAAATCTTGACGATGTGTTTAACACAATAGAGCTTGGACAATTGTCGAGCCGCGAGAAATCTATTTTAAATGGTACTAGTATGTGATTCGTATCTTCAGTCTTTTTGAATTTCTATATTCGTATTTCGTACAATGAAATCATCAAAAAAAATGGGAGTGAAATATTGGACTTGCAAGTTTGTCGACGAAGACTTCCAACAATAGGTAGTCCTTGATAAGCTAAGGTCAATAGCCAATACATACGACCCCGTAAACGACTCCTTTTTCGTACATATAATTCCAAGGAGTATATTTGTAGGATAAACATTATGAAAAATTAATTCGATACGGTTATTAATGAAATTAATAACTTTGTTATAATAAATAAAAATATCTTTGTGTGTTGGTAAAGAAAAATGCTGAGGAATTATGGATAGGTAGAAAAAGAGAATTAAAATAATGATTGAGAAAATGATGCGAAATAAAGTATGTATAATGGAGACATTTACATACTAAAAAGTTATCTATTTTGAAAAGATAGTAATTTATATAAAACGTTCATTCATAATAATGTATTGTAATTTATTTGAGACGAATGGAATATTGCTCCCTCATTCCGAAATATAAGGAATAATTTGATTCGACACGTTGATTTATGATTATATTGATGTTTTTATAATAAAAATGTTGCTAAAATAGAAATGATATCTATATTTTTGGATAGTCCGAATATACAAATATTTTATACATTTCCGAACGGGAGAGTACTATTTTAAGTTTATAGTATGTGGCAATATAAAAACAACATATTCTACACCACATCACCGTCAATAAATATACAAAGTAGATCTTGTAGAATAAACGACTTTTAAAATCACCCCTAAGAAAACGACTAAGAACAATGGACATTCTGATGGAAAAATAATGCTTGTTCGTATAATTGACGTCAATTATTTCTCTTTTGCTTTTTACATCCACTAGGGTTCCCTCAAAAAGTGTCACGAGACCACCTCTCGTCAACTTCTTCAATGGTCCAATTCAACACCAAATTATCCTATCCATTTCTTCAAATCTCCAAAAAAAAATAAAAAAATTTGTCCCCATCCTATGCAATATTCGTTATGCTTTATTTAACACTAATCAACACGTAAAGGTTTCCTTACACAGTCGAACACAAATCCTTTAACGTCGGTTAAAACTATTAAACATAATGTTTATCAAAATGAACAACGACTACTTCAAACCGAACGTTTTTTTTTTTTTTTTGATAAATCTCAAACCGAACGATTAAACATTAAATTACATGCCATTGTCATGTGACATCATTTCTATTATACGGTATGTAATCAAACAAAAATTTTTTAACGTTGGTTAAAATTACTAAACATAATGTTTATCAAAGTGAACATTGATTTGCTCAGACCTAACAATTAAACATCGACTTGCATGCCATTGTCATGTACTTAACATCATTTCTATTATATGGTATGTATTTTTAGTTCATGTTACAGTATAGATCGTCGAATAAATTGATGCAATAACGAACTTCTCCTATTTCGGTGGGATACAGAAGGTAGCATAATGATGCTTGATCATCTACATAACAACTCATAGATACTCACACAACTCATTTATAACCACAGAAAAAAATAAGATTTATGTAATCTTATCTCAATTATATTTAGACAAGCAATACTTGTTTTACCTAAACACCTCATTTTCAAATTATCTCAGAGAGAAAAATAAAAATACTTCATAACACATTTAAATTTAAGTTCATCTAATTAAAATCAACGATGAAATTAAAACCTATGGTGAATTTTTTTTAAGATTTGAACTAAGTTGACGTTAGTGTTCTCTTAATCATTAGACTCTCATCTAAATTTACCCTTTTACTCTATATTTGAGTAATGACAGTTAATTTTTATTAGATCCACACATAAATTTAAATACATCAAGACAGATATTCATGAGCCATGTGAAATTAGTTCAACAACAAATTATTTCCCTTCTAAGCGTAAGATCATGGAATATAATCTTAGAGAGATATCATTTTCATGTCTATTCCGGTCTTTATATTCGTGAAACTCATATTTATGATATTTTTTTATTTCTAAATTATATATAATATTTATCTGTTTAAATTATTTCAAAATATATATAAAATACCATTTACTATAATATATGTATTATATTTTTTATTATAATAAATCTCATTAATATTCAAAAAAAAAAATTGTTAGTTAAATTCTCTAACTGAAACCTGAGAGAGAATCAAAATTGTGCAAGAAATGTGAAGAGAGTAGATACTCGTGTCCAATTTCCCCACCAACTCTCACCCACTCAACTCCTCACCATGTCCTCCGCCGCCACCCTCACCACCGCCCCATCCCTCCACGACACCCTCAAACACACAATACTCCTCGCCGACCGCCTCCACAAAACCGCCACCGAAGCCGCCGAGTCCTCCACCCCCGAATGCGCCGAAATCGCAGCACAAGCGGCCACAATCGCCGCAAATCTCCGGTCCGTGCATCGAGTGGCGGGACAGCAGGGAGGAGTGTATGAGGTGCCGATGAGGAGAGTGCTGGTTGAGGTGGAGAGGAATTTGGAGAAGGGGTTAGGGTTGGTGAAGAGGAAGGGTGGGGGGAGGAGTGCGGGGTTTTTGGTCAGGAAGGTGTTCTCGATGTCGGCTGTGGCCGATTTCAAGAAGGTATGGAATGGATTCTTGTCGAGTGATTGTGTGATTGTAGGGGAATGGAGTTTCGTTGTTGCTGTTGCCAACAATGGACAGACTGTTTGATGGAGCGATTTGTGAATATTGATGGTTCTGAGTATTGCTATATTGAAATAGAATTTACTTAATGTGACACAGATTAAGTGTATGTGTTTAGCTATAGGTGATAATACTCTGGGATAAATAAACTGTAGTTTTATTTCAAGTCAAAGTTTGATCTGGACATGAAAAGAGAATAGAAAAATTGAATTGATTTAGACAAGTGGAGGTTTTTGGTGATCAATTTGATGGGATGGGCGTATTATAAAGGTTAGGGTTCTATATCATCAAGGATAGAAATGCGACGAGTTTGAGATTATATGAAGTGAAATTTTATTAAAAGGAAGAGTATTAATGTGATGGGAGTAAAATTCTAAATTAATATTATCTGTTAACAAAATATAAAAACAAAATATATTAATATCTGTTGAGACACATGATCATAATACATGTGTGGTAGAAGATTCAGGTTCATTCAGAGTTTAGTTCCAAGTTCTTAATTCTCAATACTATACTTCAAATGATATACCATGTTGTCGGTGTCTAAATAAATAGCAAATAAATTCTTATATTTTACGATTACCTAATATAAATAGGATATGATATGAACCAAACCATTGAATTTTCCGATTAAAATAAATTCATGATCATAGATTATGATATCATTGTAGTAACAAATATCGAAACCAACGATGCTTATTCATAAGTCATTCGTCACAATATTAATTTCTTCTCGAGTCTATACCGTTATAATCCATTCGCCAATGGGTTTTCCTTTGACATCTCTAGCATGATGCAGTTGTGCTTCACAGTTCACTTGTATTCGACATGCTTCTATTCTTCACGGCGACGAAGTTCTCTTCTTTAACACACAAATAACTCGATGTCATTACTTATGCTTTTCTGCAAATGTTTTCACTCATAATCAGATAGAGTTTTGACTCAGTAATCTTCAAATTTGTTGCTTTCAACTCATTGGAAAATAGAAGTAGAGATTCATGGCTCAAATTTGCTCATCAGATGTTAAATTCGTAGAACCTACAATAGATATTGTAGATGTATCTTTAGTTATCTTCTAGTTGTACAAACTTTGCATCAATAGTATCATATTTGATGCCATCAGTGTGATAATATTGTGTCTCAAGTCACGAAAAAATAATAGTATTGTGACTGACTCAAAGTTTAGCTCGGAAAATAAAGAGGCCTTTCAATATTTTGTGTAAGAAAGAGTATCATGAATTGTTGTAATTTTATATCCTCCACTACAACACAATAGCTAATAATACAAGATTTAATGTGGGAAAAAAACCAAGGTTGTGATCGTCAGAAATTCACCATGTTTCAAGTATACTAGATGCTATACAATGATGGTGGACACCGAAAGTTATAAAACTAGGGTTTTACATAAACAAACGATGTTATTACATGCACATTTAAATGTCTCATAAATTTCAACATTGAAAAACCTTGCTCATGTAAGCTCTCCATCTAATAAGAGAAACACCATTCAGACAGATGCATCACATTGTTCTTTAAATTGTATATCGACAACTCTATTGTGATATAGGTTACATGGGACTGTGTGACGGTTAAATGAGCCATACATGGGTACTGCTCTGGGCTCTGGCGCCATTAACCTCACCTCGTGCATATTTATCCATTTTAGATATAGTGACCTTACACTTAAATTAATGAACGTATTGATTTTCTCTCTTATTTTACTAGAAATACCTTTGAAGAAACATTCTCACTCTTATTTGCTGATAAATACGTTGCTGAACACAGTAGTGCACATCCTCTGCATCCTTGGCCGAAAGAAAAGAGATGCCCCCTTTTATATTCAGCTTGAACCAGAGAATGTTCTCCCTATGTTTGATTTTTTTTTTTTTGGGTACAACCTATGTTTGAAGTTTACGAGGGGAAAAAAAGTAGATATGCGACTTAAAATATAAAAAGGAAGAAGAATGACTTCTGTCTTATATGATTGCCGACTAGAGAATAGTTACAATATATATTCAACAAGCAAATCTTAAATAATGTTGCAGATTTTTTTGGACACAAGAAGATTTTTAAATTCAGGATGTGCTTTCTAACAGGTATCTTCTCTCCTAGAATCCTCAATCGCGGATCTTTCCTGGCTTCTCAGCATCTACGAGTCTGATGTCCCTAACCTTGGTCTCCCACCCATTGTCCAGCACTGTGAACCTATTCTTGCATGGGTGTGGTCCCACATTGCCATGCTGGAACCGGGAAGGGATCTGAAGGCTCGGATTGGGTCTGCGAACGATTTGGCTCAGCTGGCAATGAATGCAAGGAATAAGCAACTGATTGTTGAGCAGGGTGCGGTTCCAAGGTTGCTGAAGCTGCTGAAAGACAGTGGAGTCAATGGGTCTGTAGAGGCTCAAGTAGCTGCGGCCAATGCACTATTAAATGTTGTGTATTGCAAGGAGAGTGTGAGGGTTATTGCAAATGAGGGTGGTATAAGTTTGATTGCCGGGGTGCTTGGGGACAGTGTGATGAAGGTGCAAGTCGTGGTGGCTAAGTTGGTGGCTAGGATGGCAGAGGAGGATCAGGTGGTGAGGGAGGAGTTCGGGAAGGTAAATGTGATGAAGCCGCTGGTATCCTGCTTGTTGCTTGATTTGGCTTTGGATCACTATGCTGTCGAGGGTGGAGGGAAGGCTAGTTGGCAATCTCTTGTTCAGATCAATAAGGAGTTAGGTTCGAAGAATGGGATGCATCCCAATCATCATGATTATCATAAAGTGTATTCGAGTGCGTCATTGTTGGATGGGAGTAGTAGAGGCAGCAATGGGAGGAAAGAAAGGGAAAACGAGGCACCCGAGGTCAAGTATCAGCTCAAGACTAACTGTGCTCTAACATTGTGGAGATTATGTGCTGGGAGTTTGTTGAACAGTAGAAAGATTGCCGAGGGAAATTGGCTTCTTTTCTTGGCAAAGATAATTGAGAAGGAGAACGGGGAGTTGCGATTGAATTGCTTGATGGCGGTGATGGAGATTGCTACAGTTGCAGAAACCAACCCGGAGCTTAGGAAAGCCGCTTGGAAGCCGAGCTTGGTCCCTGCAAAGGCTGTACTAGATCAGCTTCTTAGGGTGATAAAAGAGGAAGATGATCCTGTACTCCAGATTCCTGCTATAAAGGCTATTGGGTGTCTAGCACGGACTTTTCCAGCTAAAGAAACTCGAATCCTTGCCCCGTTGGTCGCCCAATTAGGAAACAGTGATTCAAATGTTGCGACTGAAGCAGCAATTGCCTTGGGGAAGTTTGTTTGCCCAGGAAACTTTAACCATGTTGAGCATTCTAAAGCTATAATTGAGTTCAAGGGTGTTCAGCTTCTGATGAAAATGCTGAAAGTCAATGAACGTGGTAGGTTTCATGGATTCGTTCTCCTCTGTCATCTTTCCGTGAATGTTGGCTCCAGCAAGGAGCTTCATGAAGCTAGAGCTTTGAGTATTATTGAGGGTGCCGCTCGTTATTGTGTAGCTCAAAATCCAGATGTGAAAGATTTGTTTGCTGGAGCCATACATAGCCTCGCTATTTATCAAGCCGCGGTTCATCCTCACGGCCATTCTTATGCCATTGTTTGAAGCTTGAGAGGTAGACGTGTGTCTATTGTCTGCTCTTCATCATGGATTGTGCAGGATCGGTCAGAATTTGTATATATAGGGAACTATTTAAAATTGATCCTGGATGTTTCATCCTAATATTCTCATGTGATTCAAGGCGAGTTTGCTTTCTACTTTCTAGATGACGCTGACTTCTCAGATATGTTCACTGTTCCTTATGGCTCTCAGCCTTTGTACATCGGATATGTCGTACTACGTTGTTAATGATATATGCCATTGTTCATGTAGTCAACCCTTTGTTTGTTTCTTGATTTCCTTGTATCATCGGCTCCCTGCCTTTCCCATGCTAATTTTTTAGTTGTCGAATGAAGGTACAGATCGATGTATCTTGTGCTGCAGAGTAAAATTGTTGAAAAATTGGCTTTTTTAGTCTTTTGCAGATGTGCAAAAAGGATGGATGAGGATCCTCATGTATGAATCTTTGATGTTGAACCGGAATAGAAGCGTCCAAAGCATGGTGAGTGAATATTCTTACTAGTCTATTTTCATAGCTTTCTAATTTCTCACATTTGTTATTGGAAACTTGGATGTGATGCTGAGTGGTTGTTCTTGGTTATCTACGCACTTGGTACTTGTCTATATCACTTTAAAGTTGGAAAATTGTCCCTCTTTGTAGCAAATGCTTCTGCAGCAATATCATTTTTCGCTGGTATTATTTATTCATTGTCAGTCTGTTGGAATATTTAATTATGTTATTAGAGCAACTAGTTATTATATTTTCTACTTTAGAATAATTACTTAGATACTATGTTTCATAGTTATCTTATTTCCTAATGTAAATTTTTCCTATCTTGTATCTGACTAATCTATGTTTCAGAGTATGTCCTCATTAATATATCATCAGATTCTCCTCTTCTATTTTATTTTCTAAAAGTCTTCTAATTTTTATAGCACCCTATGCCCACTGTTGATCGTGTCGGTCTCCTCAGCAAGTCGCTGACTGTTTGGAGCTGGGTTAGCATAAGAGCCTCAGCGATTTGTTATAGGTAAACTCATGGTTGCGTTTTGTTAGAAGGACCATTTCCTTCTTGTTCATCTTCTTTGTTACTCTGGTTTGGTTTCTGTCCTGCTGCTCCTGCATCATATGCGGCTTTTTGTCATGCTACAGGAAGTTCATTCCTATCTTGATGTAGTCATGCTACAGGAAGTTCATTTCCTATCTTGATGTAGTCTGTACATCTCGTGCCAGGATCTCACTTTCTTGTGGGTTACTCATTTTGGATTTTCCATGTGAATCAGGTGTCGGTGGCTTCATCATTTGTGTTACGTGGCTTTGTCTCGCTACAATTAGTATATGTTACCTCAAAAACAGTAATCTCTAATCATTCTTGCTATCTAGCATTATTTCTGAACGTTTTGTTCTTTTGCGATTTTCAGCATGCAAGTGATGGGAACTTTGTTTTTGCCTAATTATTATCTTGGAGAATCACTTTTGATGAAGTAATGTGACAGGAATAGCTATGAAGCCTAAAAGTAGATTTCTCGCGACTTTTACCCAAAAAAGCCTCTTGCGTACAATGTCTACCAGATTACTCTTAGGGGTTAGACGTGAAATATCCAGAATTCTGTTTTTACAAATACAGTCCATAGCTCTACTCTTAACTTCTGATGTCGTCCCGCTGGGTAACGCCAATTTCTGCCTCCCAGACTCCCAGGGGATAATAACAGACTTCACTCGGCATTAATTTCACCACTTAGATTCAGATGGTGCTTCATGCTCGAATAGCTTTGACGAAGTAATGTGACAGGAATAGCTATGAAGCCTAAAAGTAGATTTCTCGCGACTTTTACCCAAAAAAGCCTCTTGCATACAATGTCTTCCAGATTACTCTTAGGGGTTAGACGTGAAATATCCAGAATTCTGTTTTTACAAACACAGTCCATAGTTCTACTCTTAACTTCTGATGTCATCCCGCTGGGTAACGCCAATTTCTGCCTCCCAGACTCCCACGGATAATAACAGACTTCACTCGGCATTAATTTTCACCACTTAGATTCAGATGGTGCTTCATCCTCGAATAATTGTCTGTTGCAAGCAAGTCTGCTGATGCATATCTCACACAAGGACCTCCAGCTTCAATTATTATCTCTTTTTTGTTTGTTTTGCTTCATCTGTCTTTTGGCAAGATGTTGTGCTACAGGAAGTTTCTCCTGCTACAAGCTGTGCCATCAGAGTAGAACCCACTCATGCATATCATATTGGATCTGCTTGGCGTATGTGTCCACCGTCCAATAGCAGATTTGCAGGTACGAGGTCATATTGCAATTCCTGTATTGTGATTACCTGGAAGAATTGTTACATTGTTTTCGGAGTTCAGTCACTGCCAGTGGCAGACCTGGGAGCCTAATTCTAACTAGCCGAGTGGGAATCTTATCTGGAATGGCCGAGCCTGACAACTGACAACTGGTCGTTCATCATATGATGTTCGTATAGCATTTTCATGTACAGAAGAAATGTGCCAAACTATCATTTGTATGTTGGAAGTGATAGCACACTGGTTTATAATGGTCGACCCTGTCGGCTTTGGGCGCTAGTACCACCCTCCTTTGGAGCAATCCTTTCAGCTCTTGCTTTCACTTCTGAGCTTTTAATGGCGTATTTCCTGTATTCCTTTAACTCTTTGGTTCGGTGATGGTTGCCTGACTACCTCTATCTGTTTTGCCTGGTCGGTCTCAGCTATGTAACGGGTATGTCATTGTTACCCTGTCTATCTCCATAGCTTCTGTATTGTCTATTATCTCCAGAATGTTGTCAAATTTTTTTCTTGGCTATTTCCTCATATGGAAAATGATTAATGTGTCTGAAGAGCATAATTGTCGCCCCACTGACAGGATTATTGTCGAGTCATCCACTAAACGCGAATGGGATCGCAACAGTTGTTGCTAACTCAAAGCGTGTTACCAATCTAATGGCCGGAAATGGCGCGTGCCGTCAGCCGTTGATGTCAACAGAAGTTCAACATCTTACTGTTTGCTGTGGCCGCGACCGAGAGCGATGGATGCAAAAATTGAGGTCAGTGTTTGTAGTTGTACCAGTGTGGGGGCTTGTTCGATCGTTGCCTTCAGTGTTGAAAACGTGCTCGGCTTGAGTTGAGTACGGTGAAACCTGAACTTGGAAGCTAGTTGTTTTCCTGTCTGCGGGTGATCTGGTGTGTTTTCTGGCACGTTCACTTGTTTTTGTTCTTTTTCATCTAGTACTGTGAATTACTGTCGGTCTATGTTGTCGTTGCAGGGAAGTTTGGATGTGTATCTTTATACTCTTGGGTAACTGGGACCTATTGTTGTGGAGAACTTGCAAAACCTATGTTTTAACTAAATCTACCTCGTGGGTTGAGGAGCAGATGGATGGGTTTGTCCGAAGAAGCGATCGTGTCTGATTAGTTTGTTGCTGAGGCAATAAGCTTTCATAAGACGATGATCGGGAACTAGTTGGTTGGTGCACTGCGCCACAGGGCCACTGTCATGCTCGGGGAATATTCGTGTGTTACAAAAATAAAAAATCTGGTATCGGTGGTAATGCTGGTACGAAGTTTGTTTACTGTATTAGCGGCGATCCAGTCCTAGCAAGACGTCGTAGTTTAAGACATGCTGTGAAGCCAAGTTCTCAATTATTTTGTCCAAACATTGGTTCTGCCAAGGAAAAAGAATTAACATGTGCAAAAATCATGGATGTTTCGTAAGATTATTATGCTTGGTTCTTGTCGATGTCTAACTTTGAACTTATTTGAATTGGAGCTGGAATTATGAGAAAATGACACTACATAATTAGCAAGGACCCGAATGTGTCGCTGATGCGTCATGGTTCGAGGTAAGATAACTAACGCGTAACCCACCCAGGAACAATAACAAGAGTCTAATATGGCGAAAATGGACTTGTAGTTTCTCCAACACTGACCAAATTCGTGGTCAGTAACGTTTAGAGCAGAATACTCGTAGAACGGTGAAAGCATGTCGAAACCACTGTGATTTGCATTTTTCTCATCCATTTACATGTACAAGAAATCAGGACAAAAAAATGAATACAAGTGAAGAAACAGAACATTTCTGTGATCACAAGTGGGTGGGTATGAAACCAAAGAAAAATCACCCAAACCAGGAACGGAAAAGCAGTTTCTGTACACAAGCATCCTGTTTTTTTTCCCTCTCTTTTTCCCTTCGACTTCTATACACTCATACTATCAACACCATTGTATATGTGATTATTGAATCTGTATGAAAATGACCGTATTTTTTACCTTCATATTTGCTGAAAAATATAACCAAATTCGTCGAAATTCTGCTCACAAATCTGTTCTTCTTGCCATGGAATCGGCTCTTGATCATCTCCAATCTCGACAGCATTCATCTCGTCGTTATAGAGAAAATAAGGCTCCATTTTGTTGTCTTCAATGTCCCATGATATACCTGAACTGTTTATGTTGGAGTTGCTGCTAGAACTCTCCTTTGCTTCATTGAATAAGATTGAACTCACCATTGTGGTCGAATTGTCCGAGAAGTCTTGTTCGGCCAAGATATCTGCGCCTTGGTCAGGGTTACCTAGGCTTTGCGAACCGAATACGAACATGTCACCTCCTTGACTCGATGGTTCAAATTGTAGCTGACCCTTTATGATAAAACTCTGATTGGATTGTGTCATCATGAGACTTTGGTCGTAACAAAAAATGGGATCAAACCCGGTTTGGAAATTCACCATTGTATCGAATATCGGCCTCCCATGATCCGCGAAGCTTGGGTAGTCCACCCAAAACATCGGCTCTGCTTTGACGGGAGGCATCATGGACTGTGTAAGAGATGATGATTCTTGTGAAGAACTTTTCTCAGCTCTTGTTTCTTCATCATTGATTGGCAGATGGGTTGCAGGATCAATCCCTTGTTTCAACAGTTTCTTCTTCAAATATGAGTTCCAAAAGTTCTTGATCTCATTGTCTGTTCTTCCTGACATTTGCGCCGCGATCTGTGCCCATCTGTATAATCCAAGACAAACCCATTTGCAAAAACAAAATTTTGTTAGTGCCCATTTAATTTTTCGCGTGAATCTAAATGTTTACCCATGTCATTGCTCTGTATAATAGGTTAAATAAAAATGTGGGAAAAATATGAGTTACAGGATCTTAGAGTACCTGTTGCCGAGCGCCTTGTGAAGATTGATTATGAGATCTTGTTCTTCTTGAGTGAACATTCCTCTCTTGAGATCAGGTCTCAAATAATTGATCCATCTCAGCCTGCAACTCTTCCCACACCTTTGCAAACCTAACAACAATAGACACAATTGTGATAAAAATCGTCGGACCAATTATATACTGAGGGACAATTTCGATGATACATAGGTTTATGCTCGTGTAGGACGCGATGAGTTTACATACCGGCTAGTTTGGGAACGGAACTCCAACAACCGATACCGGAGCGAGCAATGTAATTGCTCAACTTCTCATCTTCTTCTGGTGACCATAGGCCTCTCCTCAGCTTCTGCTTTGGACAATATGAGTGCTGTTTTCCCATTTCAACTCTCTTCAAGCAAAATGTTAATAGTGTTAGCTCAATGGGTTATAGTCAATGAGAGAAAGAAACATATATATATATATATATTCTTGATCATGATTTGAAGGGAATGAGAGAGAAATAGACTTAGAATTCAAGTTAGGAAATGAAAGAGCTAGAAATAGAGGAAAAGGATGGTGAGGCTATCAAGTGAATGCTAAGCAAAATTTGGAGTGCATTTTTTTGCATTTTTTTGAAGTTGATTGGAATACAAGGTATCCATCTATGTATAGGTAAAGTAGAATAGAGGGTGTTGTTAAACGTGAGAACATGAGAATCACAGTAGTATATCGATAACTTAGTAAGTCAACAAAAATAGAAACATTAATCAATCTAATCAAGTGGGGAAAGGGCTACTTCTTGACTATATTAACTATTGAGAAGTCATTTCAAAAAAAAAAAAAAAATTGAGAAATCAAGAGGGCAAAAATGGATGGAGGAAGAGAATGATCAATGGACAGATACTTATGTCAAAGCTGTTTTGTATATACGTTTAAATATTGATAAAGAAGTATGTTGAAAACGTGTGCCTTAAATCCGCGTGGTCTTGTTCTTCCGTGGTGTCCGCGTGATCCTCTTCGCGTAACTTGTCCGTGTGGTGTTCGTGTTTCCTCCGTGTCTGTTCTTGGTATAAGAAGAAAGAAAGAGGAGAGGCGGAAGATGTAAAAAACGCATAGAAGAAAAGCAGGGAGAAGTGGGCAGCTGTGGCAGAGGAAAGAGGAGAATTGAGGATAAGGAGGGAAATCACATATACAGATAAAAACACATTGAGGATTTAAGGGATTTATTTTAGAGATTATTATCTCTATCCCTTATTGTGAGATTCTCAATATTTTTGATTGTTTCTCCTTTTGTATTTTCTCATTTGACTAGTGGATTCTTCGTCGTTTGCGACCGCCCATGGTTTTTCCTACAAGGGTTTCCACATTAAAATCTTTGTCTCATTATTTTTGGGCACTTGTTATTATTTGTGTTTATAATTAATAGACCTGACATAGTCACTGCTTAACTTGTCCGTGTTTCCTCCGTATCTGTTCTTGGTATAAGAAGAAAGAAAGAGGAGAGACGGAAGATATAGAAGACGCAGAGAAGAGAAGCAGGGAGAAGTGGGCAGCTGTGGCAGAGGAAGAAGGAGAATTGAGGATAAGGAGGGAAATCACATATACACATAAAAACATGAGGATTTAAGGGATTTGTTTTAGAGATTATCATCTCTATCCTTTATTGTGAGATTCTCAATATTTTGAGTGTACCTTTTTTTGTATTTCCTCATTTAACTAGTGGATTTTTCGTCGTTGGCGACAGCCAGTGGTTTTTCTCGCAAGGGTTTCCACATAAAAATCTTTGTCTCATTATTTTTACGCACTTGTTATTATTTTTGTTTATAATTAACAGACCCGTTCGTAATAAAGTATATAATTGATCAAATCTAAATCTTTTGTGAGCATGAACATTCGAGATCAGGGTAGATCTGATTTTTCATGAAAAGTTATCGAAGATCTATATTAGGTCATGTCTGTTTTTGTTATTTTACCTGATAACTACTGATAACTCAACTTCAAATATGAGTGTTATAAAAAAGTACATATAGGGTTTACATGATCAAATACTCATGACAAGACTATTCCCGTAAAATGTTAGGGTTTATAATTTTAAGGAATGTTGACGAACTTTTACAGTTTTATTTCCTAAGTCGTTGCTAGCAAGAATAGTCGAGATTAGAATATGACTTTCATTGAGACTTAGCATAATTTATTTCATCATCAGAATATCGTAAGGGCCAAGACTTATACATAGTAGTACATGTTTTTCCCCTTAATTTACATATACAAGGGATCTCAATTTTCATGTATCTTGTTTTGGTTTGATTATGAAATGTCTGAAGACTTGCCTCTTGATCTATTACTAGTATATTCCACAATCTGAGTCAACAATGATTGCAGGTGCGCACACCCTGAAAAACTTCCAAGGAGGTCACCCATCTCAACATTACTCCATGTTAAGTACGCTTAACTGCGAAGTTCTAAAGTGATGGGCTATCGAAAAGGAAGGTGCATCTTGTTGGTATAGGTAGTATAATCAAACCATTTAAGCATTTCCTTGGGGTATTACACTACTACATAAAAGTACAAACACTACAAAATAAACACGTATTACGTATTTGTGATCGAAAAATATAATCGCTAAATAGTGATTTCGATCGTAATTTTGCGACAGATTTTTGACTGTTAAAATATTGATCGCTAAATTATTTGCGACCATTTCTAATTCGCTCGTTAATTTTGTAACTGAAAAGGAAAGGGTCGCAAAGCTTATTCCTGAAATTAATTTTTTGAGTGAAATTAAAGACCGATTCGATCGTAAAACATCTTATTTCAGGTACCCAAAATCTGATTTGCTATATTTTCCCACGCGATACAAAATTTCATTTGTAATTTATAAAAATATATTACTGAACGTCGTAATTTATAAAATGAGGTTATGAAATTCATTTGTCAAAAAATATGATAAGGATCCGAAAAATCCCGTAAAATTTAATAAATTACAAATGAAGTTTCACGATAATTAATGCAAATAGTAAATAATCGTACGTTATATTTTATTTTGCGGGGTTAAAAGGCTTGTTGATGATATAATAAGGAAAGAATACAAAATATGAATGAAATGCAACCCTAATATGCAAATACGAGAAAATACGGTCTTAATATAAAAATACCGTATTTATATGAAAATGACCTAAACCTAATTTTGATACTTATTTTTCTATGTCAATTTCTACTCCTCCTAAATTAAATTAATTACCTTAATTGTTTACTAAATATCCACTGATTAACCACTAAAACTATTTTGATTGATTTAGTTTTCTATAAATACAACCTCTCTTCTTCTTGAAAAACTTCTTACAAACATAAAAATGCTCATTGTCATGCAAGAGAAGAGATCAGGAGGAGAAGAGAAGAAGGAGAGTCTGAGGAGAAGAGGAGAAGGCAGGGTTACAAGGCGACGATGATCCTTCACCATTAATAAAAGAAGATGATCATCTTGTTCAGAAATTTTATGAAAAATCATAGGCTCTGTGATAAATTTCGATTTTAATATATGTTGAATCTTCACATGTCTACTTTGTGATAAAGTTGATAGATCATGATTTAGAATTGTGAATCTCAAGATATAAATCAAAGCGTGGGGATATGTTAATCTATAAAAACTGATTATAAAGATCACTTTATGAATCGATCTGAAATTACACAAAAAGAGTTAGAAAACGAGCCATATATCAATGAAAAGTCGTTGAAGGTTAGTTTTCAGTACAGTTTAAAAATCTAGATTTGGAGTTGTATGCAAGGACTGACTAGTTAGGTAAGGTCAAACTGTCTGATCTTATAAAAAATATAAATTTGAACGAATAAACTGCTATTATTGACAAGGAATGATTAAAAACTCTAATTCTATGAAAATATTATAGATTCTAGTTTATTTAAAATTTTATGAAATAATTTTTGGAGTTGTATATGAGAAGTTATCAATTTAAACGTGTCGAAGGGTCATGTTGGATAGAATCTGGAAATGAACCGTTTTGACCCCGAAATAACTCCAAATGTTCACAACACTTCTAATGATGATAAATACATAAAATCATCATCATGGATGACCAAAATAAGTATCAAAGACTTTTCTCAAACCTTGGCATCACCGCATAATATTACTTTGACAGTTTTTCAAGAAGTACGAACAAATATACTTAACTCCATAAGGTAAACAATCATTCGTAAGGGTGTGTCTTAATACGCGTATCCTATTATATTATAGGTCTTGGAGACACTGCTCGTTGTCACTTAAAGACGAGGCTGAGCATGTGCATGTGAAGAACTGTGGTAAAAGATAACATTTAAATTTATTGTGTGTGACGATGCGCATTATTATACCGTGAGTATAATAATATGTGTCGGAATCTTTGGTCATAGTCACTAATTGTATTTGACATAAAATGTGTTCTGACGTACCATATTGCATATCACTTGCTGTGTACCGTGATAAGATGATTTGTGTATTTGTGTTATGCCTTGTTTGCTGGTATAAAGAGGATGAGTGAGTGAAAGAAGTGTAAATGCATAATTGGTGGGATAACTCCGTGGCATAAAACACGAAGAGCGTTGTGTCTATCGCATATGTTATACAGCGACTTGGTAGTGACATTCTTTCATCGACCTTATGAGGTCATTTTGGTATAAGGGTATCTCACTGCAGGAGACCCTCGGCTCTGGTTTGTCTAATCCCTTTTCGCAGATATCCCGTTTACTAAAGCTGAAGAGAGTTTATTTA
This sequence comes from Drosera spatulata, assembly GCA_035668315.1. NCBI lineage: Eukaryota > Viridiplantae > Streptophyta > Magnoliopsida > Caryophyllales > Droseraceae > Drosera > Drosera spatulata. The sequence goes on from JAOVYX010021550.1 coordinate 44,684, forward strand.
TGAAATTGAATAAGTCTCACCAACGACACAATTATAACATTGAGGATAGTTATTGTCTGTCGTCCCTGTGTGATTGATATGACGATAAATATAACAAAGTCTTGAGACTTGGACTGAGTGCAATAGTGCGTGAGACTTGGACTGAGGATCTGTCGTGTTATAGTATCATTGTCTCAATTTGTTTGATATGGAGGTCTTGCCTGTCATATCAGAAATGATATGACGGTAGTAAATGATGTTGATAATGTTTGAAGTGTCGATTAACATATGGTTTCGAGCGTTATTATGTGATATTAAATGTGTTTATATGAGTAGGATGAATTACTGGCATGCTTGTGATGATAATTGTGAATGTCATATTGGTGTGATAGTTCCAAAGTGTTGGAACAAAGGACCCAAATGGTAATTCCCTTTTTCTCTCATGTAACCCCTGATAAGGGGACCGACACATTATTGAGTTCCTATAGCTCACGACAATTTTTTTTTTTTTTTGCGTCTTTTCTCTTCCCTTTGTTTCAGGAGCAAGACTTGGAGAGAAGGGTGATCTAAATTTTGATGCTAGATGTAACTTATGTGTCAAAGATAATCTAATTCTAGAAAGAGATGTAAATTCCATAGCGATGGTGATATTCTGAGTTATGATTTAGTGCATTAAAAGTTTCTAAACTAATGATGTATAAGTGAACTTAGCTTAATTCTTATGACTAAAGTAAGATGTATAGTTTTTTCCTAAGTGAAACGTTGGGCTTAACGACAGTGGCGTCATATATCTCATTAATAATTAACGAAAAATTGGGAAGTTATAATAAAAGTACAGAAATCCTACACATCTATATACACCTATAACCATGGATCTGCTCTGAAGGACATGGAGGTGGCGGTGACGGTGGATCATGGGAATCGTCCGAACGGCGATCAAAAGCTCATTTCCCGTACTCAGACATCATCTGGGTCATCCTTTTTATCTCGTGCTTCAGAGCTGCCACCTGCTCCTTCAACGAAAGCATCTCGGAGCAGTCGATGGATGCTGCTATTCTATTGGCCGAGGATCGGACCTCCTTATCATACACCGAGGAGACCGATCCGAGATCATAGACGCACCCCTTCTTGTATCCGACTACGCCGAGGTATGCCTGGCTGGTGAAGGTGCGCTCCTGCTCCGACGTGAGCTGAGTCCCGGCCTCCTGCGTGGCAAAAAAAATCATCCACCACCACAGCACGACGAGTTCTATACTCCGTCTATATATATTACATCAAAAAAAAAGTAATTAATAAAAAACCTATTTATATATATATATAAACATAAATGAGACAAAAATGATTCACTTACCGTCACTCCCTTAGCACTGTCATCACAGAGTTCCATCTCCTCATCCGATGTCGACATAACGTCTTTCTTCTTGTGCGTGTGCTCGAACACTTCTGTCTCATCAAGCATCCTCTTAAGCGTCTTAGTCTAGGTTAGGGTTTTATTTTTTCCAAACAAATTAGACAAAAAACATACCAAATTCAAAATATAAAAATAGAAAAAATTACACATAAACACCTTGAACTATTCGCGTTTGGCACATTGACCCCTCGAACTTTGATAATAGACACTTAACCCTCCAAATTTTGAAAAAACCTTGATTTTAGGCACATGATCTCTTTGGAAGTAAATATTTTTTTGACACAAAACCCCCATCGAAAGGAGACATGTGCTTATTTTCAAAACTGAGAGGGCTATGTGCCAAAATCTGAAACTTCAGGGGTTTAAGTCCTATTTTTCCTATAAATATATGTTTTTTTTTTAAAAAAAAAAACACATCGTACTAGCTTCTTGGTCACATGGAGACACACTTCCCTGTGTGTGCTTTGTCTCCTTTTTACTCCTGTTTTCCTTCGCCTGCTTGGATCGATCCTTGGACGTCTTTGAGTTTCATTTGGTGTTCAACGTACCAAGTGAACTCTCGCCAACCAAAGGAAGGATCTCTCATACATCTCGTTAAAAAACCCATCGACTAGTTACATCCAGGATCTATCACACATCCATAATAAATCCGAATCCATCACTCTGTCCACAATCAACGTCAACATTTAGTTATCAGTATTTTTTCCTCAATTACAAAAAACTTAACTATTTTTTTTTTCCATCACTATTTTTTCCATCACAAATAAGAGAGGCATTACTATATTTTAAATGGGCGAACAAAATAATTACATAAACTACACCTATATTTCTTTTACTCCAAGATCCATAAAATTGAGGTTTTACTTATTTTCCTAAGATCAATTTAACGAACAAATTGTCTTTTCACGCTTTTTTCAAAAAACATACTTTCAATAAACTGGCAAATCATCTAATTCCATCTCCTAAAATCATCATCAAAATCAACGCACAGGCCCATTTCAAAAATTCACAACCAATTCATTAATCTAACCCAAATCAAACCATCGCCCAAATGTCCCAAACCAACCAAGTTAAATTAAGTAACCAATGATCAATCCAAACCAATCAACCAATCAAAAAATTAAATCAAGAGAGACATTATTTTTTTAAATAGGTGAACAAAAACATTTGCTCAAAAATATTTTTTTAATAATTAATCCAACTGGCAAATCATTCAAAAACCAATATCTAACTCCATCTCCTAAAATCATCATCAAAATCAACACCTGAACCCATGTAAAAAATTCACAACCAATTCGTCAATCCAATAGGACTCAAACCATCGCCTAAGCACCTAAACCAACCAAGTTAAACAAAATAACCAATAATCAACCCAAACCAATCAACCAACCAAATAATTAAATTAAGAGAATAACTAAAACAGCTAAAATCAAATGAATTAGAAATTAGGGTTAAGAAAATTATTACATTGTAAATTTAAGAGGTTAGGATTTGAGAAGTTAGGAGGGTGCGCGGGAGTGAGTGCGGGGTGGCTGGCGGGGGTGCCGGAGTGACTCGCCGATGCTCTTTCGTCAGGTTGTCGGACCTTGCTTTGGATGGCTGGAGTGTGGGGCGGTTCGTGAAAGGTTTTGGGGAAAAGTGAAAAATGAGGTGGACCGAAAATTGGGGAGGGTGGTGATCAGGGGTGATCGGAGGTGATGATAGGAAGGTCGTCGGAGGTGGTCGAAGGTGGTCGGAGATAGGGACAGTGGTTTGGTGGTCGGGGAGAGGGAGGGTTGGTGTGTGTGGCGGAGAGGGGAAAATGGTGAAGTGTGAGAGGTAGCAACGCCATCGAGGTAAAGTTAAAACAACTTAGTGACCGATTCAGTCGCTATTTTTATTTAGCGATCGTTTCGATTGTAAATTCAATGATCGTTTTAAAATTCGATCGTCAATTGATTTATCGATTGAAACGGTCGCGAACTTTGCGACTGACATTTTAAAACGGTCGTTAATTGTCTGTTTTTTTGTAGTGAAGGATTATGATACCTAAAAGTATAATCGAATTTTTCCAAGTAAAAGATAATGATGGCTAGTGTAGTAAAGTTGAAGATTTCCCATACGATTTTTATTTTACTCCCTCCGTCTCAATTTAACATGATACGCATGTCGATATAAAATTTGACATGGTATGCATGTCGATGTAAAGTTTGACACGCGTGCAACGACTATCAAACGTAGTTTTGGTAAATTTATCGTGAAACTTCAATAGTTGTATAAGTTACGTATTTCAACCTCAGACATGTTGCGGGACGATCAGAAGTGATTTGATATGTAAACGAGACTTGTATTCATGCATATATAATAATACAAAATACGTATATGTTGTAATTAAATTGGAATGGAGATAGTAGTTTATTCTATCTTTTATGAAGAAGATTTCTCATACAATATTTGAATACAATATTGATAAATATACTTCACTTTCTTTTTGAATTCGATTAATTTGTTTATCGGTTTAAGGAAGTAGTAGCATAAGCTGCCTTTTAGCAGCATCAATGATTAAAATCACATTAATCTGAAAAAAAAAAGATAAAATCAAAGAAAATAAATTTAAAAATTGAATCCCTTCTTTTTTGTCCATTGCTACCTCTTCTTTTATCCGTTTGTTTATTGATAGCAAAAGGTCTTCATTTATTTTAAAGGGTTGTTTGATAGTGTTGTTCAAAACTTTGAAAAGGAAAACCAATAACTGAAACAAATCAATAATGAAAACCGAAATCATTTTATAAAATAATTTTTTTAAAAAAATGGGATCTTGAATACTATACTCAAACGAAGCAGGAAACAGAAACTGAAAATTATTTTTTTTGGTTTCTGGTTTCTGATTTCATTTCATCAATTTCAAAAATAGGAATCAATACCAAACACTTCGATTTCATCAAATAGTAAAACGAAAATAAAAAATTAAAAACAATTACGATATCAAACACACCCTTTGGGTTTTAATTTGAAGAAAACAACCCCCAAAACCATCAAAATGTCGGAATATATACTTTCCCTGGTTTTCAATTTGAAGTATTATTTTTCCAATAGCCAACTTGACATAAGAAACATACTTGGAAAGAGTACGTATAAAGTCCAGGACAAACATATTTAGAATAAAACCCTTGAAATGATGTAAAAATTTATACACCTTCATTAACATTCTCATGAAAAACATAACTTTAGATCAACGGCAATTTTTTGAGAAAAACCTTTGACTGATACAACGGATGATCAAATACTTATCTTATACAAGTTTGTCATGAAATATGAGTCATAATATAAATTATTAACTTTTATGCGACGGATGTGACTGTTCAAAAACATTGTATGGGCCGGAGGAAGTGTGATCATGATGAACATCGACACATAATTATTATACCCCAGACTATAAATTAAACCAATTTTTTATGGCCAAAAAAATTTGACTTGTGACTTATGAATGACATTTTGTTGTCTCAAAAAGGAAAAACAAAAGGGGAAGAACCTTTTCATTTTGTAGGTGTGAAGCCACTGATTGAATCCCATTAACATTATGTTTGTCTTGTGATTGACCATTGACATTGGATTGGGCTATATTAAGTTAATTATCAACTAATGCTTAACATATTTATTCTAATTAATAGGTTTATCTTCCATTTTGAGTCAGATGAATGCAACTATAATGAATTTGCATTATTGTTGCTTGAGACATCTTACTTTTGAAGAGATATTGAAATGTATGAGGTTAATAGAGAGCCACGTACGAAATAGATCATTTGTTGATAATTATTAAAAATTAATTCAATTTCATAAATACGTTTATAAAGAAAAATCTAGTTGTTGACCGAAAACCAGTAATGATATATACATGCTAAAACATGCACATGAAGATCTTATGTTATGGCGCTCGACAGCTCCAGCAGCCTTCCCTCGATCAATAAAAGTCTATTCAAGTTTTCATGATAACAGGTGATCATCGATAAATCTACATTAGCAATGTTTACCGACATCAAATTATCGTTCAATATTGTATGATGTAATATATGACGCCGGAGAAGAATTTAACACAGTATTATAGTTTTCCTGTGGTTTCATATTGCCTGTCCAATGTACATTATGCTTTCTGTCATATAGAACAGATTTGTCGTGTCTCATGATCTTTGAAATGTTAGTCACTTCGCATCGTCTCCATCTTTTTTTTTTTTTTTTTATGTGAGATCATTGTCTTACATATTTTTCAGTGCTTATGTCTTAAACAAAAATAACATTAACCCATATACTTCGAAATTGTATATTGAGAAAAATAAAATATATGTAATCTTATCCTGAACTATTACAGGTTACTCACATGCATGAAAAAATAAGAGAATGTGATATTGGTATTTTACATACTAATTTACTCGTAGAAAGTTGTACAACATAGCATAGGATGTTATAATTATTAACTTTACAATGAAAATTAAGTTTACGAACCATCTTTTTCGATGCATATCGATCAAACAGACATGAAATGATACAAGTTGTAGCATCAGGTCGCTCGACGAAAAAGATCTTGTGGTAACTGGATTAGTTTGCTTTATAATGGAAAAAACTTTCCTGTGTCTAATCACAAAAAAGGGAAAGCAATGCCGAAGAAGAATGGCCATTGATTAAAAGGTCATCTCTTGATTAACTTAAACTATGCTTTTTTAGATTGATATTAAGTTTCGTCTGTTGATTAGACTCCATGATAATCCCTAATTAACATAACCCAACATACATTTTTGGCCCCTCTCTTCACATGCCATGTCTTAGCTCGCATCACGTTGTCTCGAGTTCTTAATTAAACTATATCGGTTTATCATGATATTTCTATCACAGAGCAGATAATGAGATCATAATTCATGTTTTTATTCATATTTCTGTCTAATATTTGTATTTCTTTCTTCATGTCAATTCAAACATCTTAAATATAAAACGAACGAAAAATGCTCAATATGGCTCAAGCCCAATCGAGTCTTGTGGGCTTGTATATGGGCCATGTAGCCCATATAATAGTCAAATTGAATAGGCTTAATCCGGTTGTATGTAATTGGGCCTTTCAAGGATGACTTACTACATCTTAAAGCTTGGGTGTCTATATGGGTGATGATCCATAGTCAGGGACGGCTGTGTAATCTTAAATAGTCAATAAATACGAGTTATCCATTTGAAAAATGGACAGCTCGATTAAAACTAGAATCAGCTGAATCCGCAATAAAGAACAATGGAAACCGTTGCAATTTATAACGGATAACACAAAAGATGAAATTATCAATTTATCCCTCCGTTGCAGTTATACCGGATGGACCTTAATTTTTTTAAGAAAAAGTCAAATGGGTGACTGTTATGTCTGTTATACAGACATCCGCTGTAATGTACAACGGATGGAGCAGTCCAGGAATAAGCCATCGGTTATAAAGTATTCTGGATGCATTTACAGAACAGAATATTGTTGTTCTGTATTATTCTCAATCTCCCTGAATACATTTCTGAACTGAACAGCAAACCCAAAAAAAAAAAAAAACAACGATGCAAACAGCATTTCAGCAAAAAACAACAAACATTCATTACAGAATCATTTAAACATTCATCATACAAATCAACATCTAAATATTTGATGATTGTCCTTGTTATCGAGGCATCTCTAGAGTCTTACAAGTTAACAACTCATAAACAATCCTAAATCTACAATTATTGGCATCATCGATGGTCCATGTTGAATCCGTCATTTTGATCTCTTACATGATGTAATCCATATATTTCAATACATATACCCCGCAATCATTGTGGTTAGTCTGTTTGGGTCATTTCTTGACGACAAACAACTTGGGAGCTTGATTTTTCTTGAACTTGTTGGGATACAACGATCGAAAAAGATATGCAAAGTACGCCGCCTGCATAACACAAAACGAGCCAAATTAGTGAAGAAAAGGTAAATCCAGTGAAAGACGGTCATTCCATGTAGAAACTCACCATATATTTGATCTGTACGCTTTATATCTCCGCTAACGTGATGCAATCGGCATCCTCATACATAGGGTTTAGTGTGTCCAGTTATAGGGTACTAAGATCCATAGGAAATGCTAATTTGTCACAATACACAGCATGATTACAAGATCTATAGGACATATTAGTGCTATGTATTTGGAGCAAATCCTCATTTATGATCTTGCTACAAAATCATCCAACCGCTCATTCATGTTGTGTTTCATATTACTTCTTCGATGGCTCGGCACTACATGAATTAAGTGCCTCCTGCATATTATGAATGATCATCATGACTGATGATCATCCAAAGAGTTTTCGTCCATTTTGTGTCATGACAGATTCGAGAAGCTTCCGCTAAACACAAAATGGAAGAACATGGTTTATACAGACATCACAAATTTCGTCTTTGCTTCATATATATAACACGAACTAATGGTGATGATGAGGAAACATAACCGTGTTTTGATGAGGAAACATTCTGGGCTCTTGAGAAACTGATGGGCATTGGTGGCTTTTATAGGGGTATCTTAACTCTGTTGTAAAGTTGCACCGATGCTTCCGTTGAAAAGAATAATGGATGTGTTTAATGGGTCAAAAGAGTTTGAAATTCCGTTTCATGAGGTCTTGATATTCCGTTTCACGAGGTCACATCAGCAGCTTTTGCAGTTCCCAATGCAGAATCCGTGGAAAAGATTAACGGATGGACGTGAAGGCTCATTTTTGGGACGATACAATATTTAACTACATTATTAAGGGTTAGGGTTTCATAATGGTTAGGGTTTATTTTTATCCAAAAAAATCAAAAAAAAAAAGACAAATTCATTATTCAACTACGATCATCCAACATTGAAATAATGTCCAATATTACAACGATACAATCATCTACAACGGTTATTCATAACACGATTTGATCACTCGTGTTTTTCTGGTACTTCGAATGATCTTTGTGCCATAACTTTGTCATGGTTTCTCCTATCATGATCTATTAACATTTACACAAGGAACACTTTCTAAGTTTCTTGGTACCTTGCGTTTGTTCAATCGCACGTTTCATACGTGTTTCCTTCTTGCGACCTTTCGTTTGAGATATAACCGGATCCAAGATCACATCAACCACATCTGCTACATTGTCCGACTCTTCGTAGACCGTATGCCCTTAGTCTTTTAGAGACACTCCACCCGTTTCATCAGCATCAGGGACGAACTTCGAAATACTAATCTTTTCCCTTTCTACTAATTCCAAAGTATAGTTGTAACCCTATTTCGAACAAGATGTCTAGATTACCAAACTCTGGAACGATTGACATAGTACCTCATCGTCTACGATGAAGAGTAATCCACCTCATCTTGTGATACATGGATACTCTGGCCATCGATCCTATTTGCATATTTTCTCCAACGGTCGAGGATGAGGTATTCGGAAATCTCGGTCTTACAATTGATATCAAGAAACCGTAACAGATGCCAAAAAATCATACCCGAATACACGAACATCAAATAAGTACAGACGATGACGTCAACCTTCGTGTGATGAGCTAATCTATCTCCGTTGTACTCGAGGATCAAAGACGTTGGTCATCTTATACACGTCGACATCTTGAGACGTTACTCTTTCAGCAACACATACTGATTTGTCTTTTGAAACTCGATCTGAAATCTACGAAATATCTCCTTCGTGTACACCCTTGCACCATGAACTTCTAAAAATAAATGCAAAATCATAGTACGACTCTTGTAGGTAGTTTCATAGTCAGCCTTCCTTTCCCGAGAATACTGTTTCTCCCACGCTTCTTGAGATCTCACAATAAAATCCTTGATCGTCGTCGAGCTGTTAACATATTGATCGAAGAAATGATTCATACCTTTGTTCCTCAAAGTAGTGCCCATCTTGGTAGCAAAAAAACATTTTGAAAATGTCGGAATCCATGTTTTCTTCACCACGTACAAAGAATGTAACCATTCATTGTCTGTCAACCTATAGTCGATCAACAACAGTCGCCATCATGCTTCAAACTTCTTAATTGTTAGTGATTTCATCACACAAATCTGAAAATCCCTTTTAAACATGTCCGGATGACGTGAATAAACTTGTTGTAGCTTCTCTGGATATTTTGAGCTGATGTGCCAAGAGCACAATACATGGTCAATGTATGGGAAAACTCGAGCGATCGCATTGCCCATTGTCCTATCTTGATCCGTGATGATTGTCGTGGGAGCTTTGTTCTTCATTGCTTCCAACCAAGTACTGAACACCTATTCAAAGGTTTCTTCCAATTCGTCTCTCAAAAGTGCAAAACCGAACAAGATCGAATGATAATGATGATTCACTCTGGTGAATGGCGCAAAAGACATAGAGTACTTGTTCGTTTGATATGTGGTATCAAACGTAACTGCATCTCCAAAACATTCGTAAGCCATCTGAGATATGGAGCCAATCCAAACAATTGTGTCGATTCTGTTCTCCGAGTCGGTCTTGTAACAATAGAAAAAGTTGCCCATTCCATGGCTGTTGAGGTTCTTCAAATAGATTACTGTAAACTATGCATCCCTGATACTATCATCTCGAACATTTCTCAAATCACGAAGCTCATTACGGACATTTCTCTCAGAAAACTCGACATTTATGATGTCTCCAGCCTGCATCGAAACCACGTTCATCATTCTGCTTGCCTCGATTCCCGATTCGTCCATAAGACATAAGATTCACTTTGCTAAGGGAAGTCAGAGAATAATTATGACTACCTTCATACCTTGTAACGACTCAAATGTCTTCCGTCAGACGATGGACGACGGACACTCTCGTTTTACAACCTGTACGTTGTACACGATCTCGTTTTCTGATTTTTTTCCTTCATCTCTAACTCGCAGCTTTCGATTGATTTCCCCGCCAAGCAACAAGTGAACATCAGAGAATATAAATCTTTTGAATATGTGCGTTTCCTAATGGTCTTGATATTCACCTGGAATCCCGTGCTTTTTGGAAAAGCTTTGTAACATGTCTCCGCTTCTTACAATGTGTTGAACGTTTTACCTTCGAAGGGCTCTGAATTCTCGTTTTCATCACTTTGGATTGGATTATTAGAAACCAAGACTTCTTCATCTTCGAATTCGTAATCAAAATGTGACTCCATAAGGAATTTTTGTGAAGTAAAAACACACTGAAAACACTATGAACTGACCGAATGAAGAGCAAATATTTCTTCTTTTTTTTTTGCGTTTTCACTGACAGGTCGACACGTGGAAAAATGTAATTGGTGGATCATCACTTCCAGAGTCCTGATTAGTTAACGTCTAACGCATCTGCAGTAAATTTAAACGGATGACCTTGTCTTTCCAACAGATGACCTTGTCTTTCCACTTATTTTTAACATGTGTCATTGGTTCATTACAGTCATCCGCGATAAAGAATAGCGGATGAGTTGCTTATCGGGGTTACGAACTGCGGATGTGACTCTATTTTAAAACAAGGTCACGATCGTAATTTCATATTTTTTAGCCTCTGGGGTAAAAAATAATGGATTTTTGTTTATCTTTATTTGAATTTTAGCCGTCCACCTCACAGATGAACGATGCGACATTATTTGTTGGATAACCCTTCCTAACCAACGCATGCTATGGATCATCTCCATATATATATATATTCTAAATTCAGAGTGTCATCCCATAATATGTCATGGTATATCATCTCATAGGATGTCATGATATATCATTCTATATTAATATCTATATATCAAATAATTAAATTATCATTGAGGGGTTCAATAATAATTTCATTTTCATTATATTTAATACCAAAAATATGCACACGGACTCAAAATTCCAAAAACATACAAAAACCAAAAAATCAAATAATCTCCCTTGTACTCCTTCTCCTCTTCTTCTTCTCTCTTCACCACTATCACCATCACCCCTCCTCAGCCGACCACCATCACCTTTGGCACCTCCGTCGTCATCCACCAACTGTCACACAATCACGTCTAATCTACTCTAGATATTTGCTCTGATCAAATCGCCATAAATAGTCGCACACATAATTTGTCACTTCTCCCTCCTATTACACCCACTCAATTTTAGATACCCAAAATACAGGGTTCACGAATCCAATGAGTTCCTGCTCTGATGTAGGTGGATTCGTCTACCCATCTTGAATTCGTGTTTATTGGTTCAATTTTCGTTTTTGATTTGTGCTGTTGATCTTTTGAAGTGGATTTTGTGTATGGGTTGATTGGTATGTATTGTGGGTTGTTTGTGTTTTAAAGTCAACCGTGTCATAAATTGGGTTGTTCTTGCGCTCTGTTTTTAAACAGAATGCCTTTAATGACATTTTGTTTTGAAACAGAGTACCTGTTCAGGCATGAATAAAAAAACACCCAAATAATAACAGCATGAATCGCCATATTAATACAAACCTTTGGTAATAAAAACGATGCTCAACAACATGAAAATTTTTGATATGGCATTTTGTCGAATATTTTGTGTGTATCCATTCTTATATCCATCAATTCTCCACGAACACAATATCTACATTCACCACTAAGTAACATCAGAGAAATACTTGATGAATAAGCTAATTATCATTCTCATGCTCTGATTCGCTTGGTTAATCACCTTATTATGCTTAAGATTCGGTAATAATGTTTATTATGATTCTTAGAGGATCGATAATTATGATTCTCTGTGATGAGCCTTTGGTATTCGTGTTTGTTTTTTTGTTCATTCTTATGCTCTATTTTTTTGTGGTTTGTTTATGGCGACAGTGGATTTTATGGTGGTGGTGGTGGAAATTTTACAGAGGAGGAAGGAGAGAGAGGGAGTGGGGAGTTATTTTGTATGTTTTACGAATTATGAATCCGTGTGTATGATTTTTTATTATTGTTCAAAACTTGTATGTTTGGGTCATTTTTCGTATTTAATAATCAACATTATTAATTATGAATTTTCTTTGATATTTCCTCTTCTGTAGTTCATAGATATTATTAACCCTTTATATATGTCATGAAAAAGAATATATGTGTAAATATTTTTATCGTTAGTGTTAATTATCATGAGAAAACGACACGATTGAAAATATTCTACTATAAAAAACCAAGTATTTTTGTAAAAAAAAAAAGACCAAAATTTTTATAACAAATACTAAAACACCTTGATCTGATTCATGGAGTAATACGATTAATTTGATAATTATAATCATTTTAGTAAAAAAAAAAAGTAAATATCATGATAATTTCATACATATTATATTATAGAAGACATATACATTCATATTGTTTACCCAAAATTTTTTTTATGGAAATATTTGAAAACATTGTCAAACCTAAATAAAATATCTAATAATTTAGAAGTTATTTTAATAATATTCTTTTTACATCCATGTTTTCCCTTGCACATGATTGACATTGGATAAAAAATGATAACTTTTCATATTACATTATTTAAAAATTCATTTTAAAAAAAATCATTCACTTTTTTTTCTTCATAATTTCGTTTATTTATTTCCTTTTATCAAATAAGTTCATGTATTTGGCCATCAATTTGATAGAAAGATATAAAATTCGTTGATATAAAAGATATCTTGGTTGTTACGTAAAAACTTTTCATAATAAGATTAAAGAAAAAAATGTCATTGATTGTATATATTTCAAGAATCTATGACATATTCTCGATAAAATCAAAATATTTTTAAAAAAATCTATGATGATATATAAGTAGCCAATAAAATATTGACGATATCAAGATAAATAGTCCCATCAATTTATGAATAATTGATATATATAAGATTAATATATATCATTGGCGCATCGCACGTGACACACTAATGTGCCAAAATTTGGGAATTCATCTTGCGAGGTTCCGCAACAAATATGCTAACACCAACTTTTAAACCTAAAAAGGCAAAAAAAAAAAAAAAAAAAACCTATACTTTTTTACTTCCTTCGTCCTAATAAAATTATAACGAATTGACTTTTGATACTATTTTGTACGGAATTTAACTAGCTTCGTTTTATCATTAGATGACATAAAACTGAAATTTTTTTAACCTAGGTTATATTACACAACAAGAACTATTATTAATATTTTACAAAAATTTTGCAAAAAAAATCACTTGATCGTCCTACGAGACGGGTCACAGTTCACCTCGACATGTGTTTACAGTCAATTTGTTGTAATTTTTATAAAACGGAGGGAGTATATCATATCTTCGATATTTTTCAGAGAATCGGGATTGTCTTACTTCCTTCATCCCGTATTATATGCAATGTCTTTGTTTTTGAGCCGTTTCAAAGTGTATATATATATTTTTGCATGTTTTTATCATAAAAAAAATCAAATCATTACATACAGTCCACTACTTTGTCTCACAACTGATATAGTAAACCTCATTATTATTATCAAAATATTGATTTTATAAACAAAACAACCAAAATTTAGCACGCATATAAAGCCACGTGTTAATCAAACTGTTATATATAATTTAAGACACATGGAGAATATGCAATGTTCTCATATGTGATAGCTTTGAATGGAATATATATATTAAAAAAATATTATGAATCAAAAAAAGAAAAGAAAAAGAAATTGTTGCTAGCGATAATTTTATAATGCTAATTCAATGAAGGAAATCTAAAGAATTTTTCTAATAAATTCTTTTATTTTCCAAAAGATTTTTTAATACATTTTTATTAGATGATTCTGTATTTTGTTTGATTTCAAATATCCACGATTAGATTATTCCTAATAACACACAAATTTATGTGTTGTTAACATCACTCTTCTTATCCTATTTATTACTCCCTCTATCCCAGAATAAGTTCAACAGTTAGACTTGAGGATTTATCGAGATAAATTTTGACTTACGTTACGAAACGATAAACACCATTTTTTATAAAATTATCGTGAAACACTAATGATAGTTTAAGTTATCTATTTCAACCTTGAATCAGTGACGTAAGTTTTTTACTTTGTTAAGATGAATAAGAAGATCCTCAAAATGCGTATTAAATAGTATAAAAGTGGAATATTGTATTTATACTGGGACGGATTGAGTACAAGGGATCTCATCATCTAATGATAGAGTGTAGTGTAAATTATCAATAAGGCTTAATTTTTAAACTTATTTATCGAGAAGTTATCCCGAACTTATTAAGTACTATCATTTGATCTTATTTGGTTTAATTTTAGGAATGATTTGTTGTCTTCCCTTATTAGATATCATTGAATTGAATTCATTTATTTTTGATAGATGACTAATTGATATATATAAGATAATGGGTCATGATCAACTGGTAAATATTTTAGCTTTTGATGACCAATAGGTAATTCTCCCTAGAGAGTATAATAATAACAACAATTCAATTCGATCATAAACAGACAGGGAAAAAAAAAAAACAATGTATCCGTCTTCCTTAATACTCTTCTTGTCCTAACATTTTTGCAATATTCATTGTATCCATGTAAATTTAGATTTATTCTTTTTTTTTTGGAAAAATTATCCAAAGATATCACCTATCAAAGTAAATGTCAATAAATACCCCACATCTTTTTTCCCACGGAAGTTCCCCATGTATTATTTTTTGTTTTTTGAATCGAATCTGCATTTTTTTTTTGTTTTATTAAAGATTGCATTAATTTTATTTTCTTTTATCCCTAACTCTAAATATATCTTACCTACTCAATCCACAACCGTATTGCATCAATTTAATTTCTCCCTGAATATATCACCCAGGTCACCGTCTCCCCAAGTCATCATCGTACTCCTCTTGTAGTCCCGCACTCAAAAATCTCACCACCTCTTCGCTAACTCACTCATGTCAACATCCCTTTTTCCTTTCCCACGCTACAGATTTCATTATAGATGACATCGTAGTTCGAATTGTAGCTCGAATCGGAGCTCGCAAGGACGAGGATTTGAGGCATTTGTGTATGAAATTAGGGGTTTTGAGATTCAAAGAGGGGGTTTATCCGTTATTTGACGGAATGTTGTTGCGTGGATTTAGAGGATGGTGTAATTAGGATTATGGTTTTAGGGTGAGGTGAAGGTGATGTTGAGTGGTGATGGCGACGAGCATAATAATACGGATGATGATGACATATGATGTAGATTGTAATGTGTACGGGTAATGATTTGGAGGCAATCAATCTGTCACTGATAGTGGCGACCAGGGTGTAACGGTTGATGTACGGATGTCGTTGATTGTGGCAATGGTGAAGTTGGATAGTCGTACTGATGTCGTTAGAGGCAATGGCGATGTTAGATGGCATAACGACAAACGAATTAATGACAATAGCGTAAAGTCGACCACAATGATCATGTATTAATGACGTTAATGGTTTCTGACTAAGGTCGACCACAACGATCCCATACTAACCACAGTTAATAGAAATGATGAGGATGTACTAATGATATTGTTGAAGTTGGTTTTGCACGTATTGATATCATGAATGGTGGTTCCGGCTAAGGTCGATGACAACGATGACGTACTAAAGACGGTTGCTGACTAAGGTTGATGACAATGATGACGTATTGATGTGCAATACGTGGTTCTAGTACATGAGCGAGGCGTCGTCGACGATTAGGTTTTAGGATGAATATGCACGTTTTTTGATGACGTACTGATTCTAGGTATAAGATTTTCCATCGATTGGGTCAGATTTGGTTTTCCATCGATCAGAGTTGAGTGGAATCGATGATTTGTGATATGCTTATGGTTACAGTACGGGATTCCAGTACGTAAGCGAGGCCGACGATAGTTTACCGTTAAGGCGTAGATTTGCATTTGCATTTGGATTTTTTTAGGAAAGTTAATATCTTGTATAATTAATGATAATTATTTAAGGGAAGTAATATGGTGTATAAATCTTTCAACATTAAAATTATTAGAATAAATATTGATGGAGTACCTATTGAAAAAAAAAAAAAAAAGGAT
The DNA here is from genome assembly GCA_035668315.1 of Drosera spatulata. Taxonomy (NCBI): domain Eukaryota; kingdom Viridiplantae; phylum Streptophyta; class Magnoliopsida; order Caryophyllales; family Droseraceae; genus Drosera; species Drosera spatulata. Next base: position 61,013 of record JAOVYX010021550.1, read on the forward strand.
ACTTCTGTGATACCTATGAAGAATTCTTCCTTCTTTTTGTTTCTTTTGTTTCTTTTTTCTTTTTTCTTTTAATTTCTAACCATAGTAAGAGAAAATGAATGGTGCAGCAGCAGCAACTAAGTGAGGTGTTACAGTCGCTTCTCCACCACATAATCTTTTAATTGATTTTTTGAAATTCAACTTGAATTTTTTAATTTTTAAATCTTGTGATAAAAACTGCTCAACAAATAATTGTCCCAAGTAGCCCCAACTATTGTCCCATAAAACTTTCTAAATAATTCGAGATTGTTGTAAATATAAGCGACATTACTAAATATATCTTATGAAGTTTATAACGTAGAAGATATTATATTATCACATCTTTTAGGGAGATATATTTGATGTATTTATCTACATCCTTATCTACGTAAGAAGGGGTTATGTATTGTTTATAATGATTAATAAGTGAAAGTCTTAATATGCTTGCTTTGGAGGTTGGGGGGAGGGGGAGATGAATAGTCTCTTTTCCGAAATACTTTCAAACTAATCAAGATTAGCATGACAGTAGGGTTGTTCTAAGGTTACTATAGTAATGCGGAATTTTACTATAATAATGTTGATTCTTTTAGTTTTGTTCTAAGTTGAAGTTAATTAGCAGTAGAGTTATAAGTATTGAAAGCACTAATATAAATACACAAAGGATTTTAATACTGGTTTAGACAATATAGCTAAAATACGACTATATCCCTTACTCTAGTCTTCACTTGATAATCAGCATAATGTATCAAGAGGATAACACTAAGTGTAATTGTTTTTGGCTCATAATTAAGCTGTCACTTTATAATGTGTAAAAGACAATACAAACCAATACAGGATTTGAAACAGTTTCTTGATCTTGTTTGTATATATAGAACACTAGCACTATTCAATCCTTGCTTTCACATTGCTGGTTCAAAACTTTAACAATTAGATTTGCACTTTTGTTCACTTGGAGCCTTACTGCACGAGCGAGTTCTCATTTCAGAGAAATGGAGATTGAAAAGTTGTAAATCTTGGACATCACCTTCTGTATTTATAAGTAATCACAAATTTGTAGCCGTTATTGAAGTCATCCTTTCCCTGAAAACATCATTTTCATGCCATTTTGGAACCATTTAGCCGAACTCGTAGCCTCTGCTCCTGAGACAGAAAAGGACACTAACACTATGCAAAAGATCCCTCGTGAACTTTGACTTCTTCTAGACCCTTCTGTTGAACTCAGCCTTAGTGCACTTCACCTTGCTGCAGTAACCCTTTTCACCAAAGGTGTCCAGGCTAAATCATTCCTTGCTGCAGATGCACAAATACTCAAGCCTTCTTTTCCCTTTATTCATGACCTCAATGTTGTCAACCTTGCTGCATTTCCCTCTGAACCAACCTTGTTGCGCACATATTACACTCACTTTTCAAGCTGACGAGTCCTCAGCATTGATGCATATTGAAATCATCCAAGTCTTAAGTTTGCTAATCACTCAATTTCTATGCATCAGGAATTTTGACTCAACAATCTCCTCATAAATTGATGATAGCGAACTTTATCTAAACGACAAAGAGATCTGCAATTTCTTTAATATACTTTAAAAGAAAAGATATATAAAATTTAGAGACAACCATTTCAACTCACATACCCTACTGTTTCTGTCTCTTTGGAGCAGTACGGTAATCAGTATCTCTCCCCCTCTTTGTCCTGGGTCTTGGAGGCACAGCACCCCTTGTTAAAGTTAAAGGTATCTGTATTCTGGATGGGGGTTGTTGTATTGCTCTAGTTTAGCCTAATTGTGTTTGACCATTGGTACTCGTTTGTGATATGATTGTTTGCTCGAGTGCTTAATTGAAGAAGTCTAGACTGCCTTATTCTTTGTTCTGTCCTCTGCTCAGCATCCTTTTCTTTGAAGGTCTACAACATTTTGATTGAGCGGAGTGATTATTTGCCTGTGAGGAACTAGTCTAGAGTGGAATAGAGTTCTTAATCTCTACTGTTGTTGTTGTAGACTCTTTCCCTGGTTGCTATCATCAATGAAAGGGAAGTGAGTACTACCAATCAGATGTTTACTGAGGACATTGATCTTGGTTTTGATTTGATATAGTTCTGCATGGGTTTGCTTGGTTCTTCTCCATCAAAACTTTCACTATAGCAATGTCATCAGCCAGAGAGGTCATTTGCATGTCCATATGCTGCGAAAGGCGCTTAATCTGCTCTAAGATGTTGTTGTTGGTCAGTTTGGAGAGTTTGATGAGGCTTTCTGTTGTCTCCTGGTGCTTTTATCCCATGGACTTCTGCAGAAGGGTCAGTGAAGTATTTGTGGCTGTGGCAGTTATAGATGCATGCTTTGTTTGTCATTTGATTTCATTCAGAGCCTTGGTGAAGTCCGTATTGATGTATTCTAGACTGCGTTGGATTCTAGTGATTTGATCCTAAAGGGTTTCTGTAGTAGAGTTCATCTGTTCATTGGCTGTAGAGAAATGCTCAATCTGTTGCCTTTGAAGTTAAATGAATTGAACGACAAGAAGTCGCAAAGTCTCATAGGGTCATTCAATATATGAATTGAGGCACCAAGAGCAGCACTGGCAGCATCAGCAGTCCGTTGTTTTGGAGTTGGAGAAGAGGGAGGAAAGTCTCAAAGAACTTTGGTGCAAGAGACTTTACTGCGGAAGGGTCTTTAGGATATGCAATATGGCTTGGGCCTGCTGCAACAGAGTTGCTCGGAAGTGATGTAGAAAAGCAGATTAAGAGTGGGGAAAAAGGTACCACAGGGATCATGCTAGCAAGCTCTCCTGCAACAGTGGATGACTTTGGAATGTCAGGAATCTCTTCTATAGTTGGCTCATTGGTTACTCTTGGCACTTCTTGTGTAGTAGACTCGTTTAAAGGGGCTGTAAAAGAGTGTTGGGGAGACTCTTTTGTAGGAGTCTCAGACATTTCTTGGTTTACTACACATTGCTATCTAGAAGCCTAAGACATTTCCACTACAAAAAATAGCATTTTAGCAACATGAAAATTTTGCGACGGAAAGCCTCCGTCACTAAATTCATAAAACTACGGCGGATCCGTTTTTAAAAATGATTTCACAAAAAAAAAAAGAAAAGAAATATTTATGACAAAAAATCAACGTATGTCGCAAATATGTACATCTTTCGCGACAGATTCATAGCAAATTGATATAAAGTAATACCACTTTTGCTACGGATCCGTCCCTAAAATACGGGTTTCCAAAACTTAGAAAAAATTGATATTTGTATGTTGTAGTTTAGCGACCGATCCATCGCAAAAATTTTCAAATTATGAAACTCCAAATTCTGAAATTTAAAATTTTGAAATTTTGAAAATTCAATTTTTTATATATATAGTGTTTTGCTACTTATTCGTCGCAACAATCATAATAATTTTAAAAAGAAATGTCAATTTCGTAACCTAATTTGTCACAAATACTTTTTTAGAATTTTTTTTGTCATCAAATAAATATTTTTTTCATATATGATGATACGTTTAAGTTTGGTACATCAAAATAAAATAGAGTTTGATATATTACTAATTACTTATAACAAATAAAATGCATCAAAACTAAAAAAATTAAAGAAAAGCTATATTTTGAGAATATCTTGTTACGTTGATGATGTTAAACACAATGGATATCTTCTAAACTCGTTCAAAGATAAGGATTTAGGGTTTAGGGTTAGGGTTTAATTTTTTATAGGTCAAAGTATAACGACGGATTTGTAGCAACTTTTCGTTCAAGTTTGGTTTAAAATATATAATTAATTTTTTTTTTAAAAAATAATGTTTTGAGTGGGAGCAGTTTCAGTTTGTGAGGGTGGCGATGTTGTGACGGTTGTTTATGATGGAGAGGGAGATTTTGTCGTGATTTGAGGTGGTAGAGATGAGAAAGTAGGTTGTTGTGGAGGTGTGAGTTGAGGAACGTTGCAGAGGAGAAAGGATTCATTGATGATGTCATAGAATTGACTTTCTGTAGTGGCGATGGTGTCTATAGAGACAATTCCATGATTCTGGGGGGTAAGCATAGCTGTTTGAACCTCTCCCAGTTGATGGTATACAAGGGTCACTTCTGCAATGAAATCAATTCCAGCAGGCATCTTCTTAGCCTGTGGAACGATCTCCCCTTGGTTTGCTAGAGGGATGGATGGAATATTGAGTATAGAAGACTCTGCGGCAACCTCGTCAATGGCTTGCAATAACTCATCTCCTAAGTTTTCATCCTCTAGTGTAGAAGAGGAAGAGATGTTTCCATCATCATCCCCATTATTTTCAGACCTAGACACTCTTCCTTCTGTGATAATTGGTAGACATTCCTGCTTGACAGCAATGGCAGTGTTTTGTAGCAAACGCTGTGAGATTGATCTCCATCTCATGAGTCATCATGAACTCAATGAAGGCCTTCTTATCTTTGGAAAGCTCCTGGCATCTGTGGTTACTGTCGTTGTATCTTACGTTCAAGGTCACTCCTATGTCTAAGGCATACATGAAGGTGTCTGTAGGGATGCCATCATCATTAAACCTTTGTAGAATATAGTAAAAAGGATTTCTGTTGGCAGGGGGTCTGTTATCTCTTCATGTGCTTCTTGCACTTCTTTTTCTTGTAGAGACTATAGAAGGTTGGATGGATATGTTTTGGCTTTGTGGTGGTGGTATGTGTTTGATAGGGAGTGGTGGATGTGGAAGTTAAGGTTGTCTATGTGCTTTGAACGCCACTGTGAATGGATCAGCAACTTGAGCCTCCACAGTAGGGTTGAAAAGAGATGCTGCGAGTGATGGATCAAAGAGGTAAGCACCCTCTTCGATAGAAAGCTTGGTTGCAAGAGCAGCATCTGCCTCTATTTGCCTTTGGGCTCTCTTAGGCTTAGGCACTTCAACAAAAGTAGCCTTGCCTTTTGCTTTTGGGTCTATTTTTGGCTATGGTTGTGAGGGTATTTGTGATGGAGATCGTATGATGATAGAGGATGATGTGGTGGTTGTGGGTTAAAGTTTATGGTGAAGTCTCTGTGGCGATGGTAGTAAGGTTGGTGTCCATCTCCAACGCAGAAGCTTTTTCCCTTTCAAAACCCGATGAGATGACTGCCTTACATGGCAGCTCCTTAAGCACATCAGTAATCACTTCGGTTGAAGTGAAAATTATAGGAGGGGACCTCTTGGCTAGTGCAGCAACCTCTAAGTCTGCTCTAGTAATGGTAGAGTCCATTGCAATTGACTCTATTGTAATAGGACTTTCCAAGGCTTCCTGTGAGGCCTTGCTGCTCAGTGAGGAGGTGTCTAAGGGAAGAATGAGCTGTCGCCTAGCAATACCACCTTTCTTTACCTTGTGTAAGGCCTTCTTCATTGCCTTCTTGACCGTTGCAAGGCTTGCAGTAGCATCTGTGGCAACTGTAGAAGGGACTTGAGTGGTTGCAGTAGGTTGAAGTGCATCAGGTTCAGACACTGCCGCAGTACTCTGAATGACCTTAGTAACTCTGAAGCAGTAGCTTGGTAACACCCTTGCTTCTTGGCTTGAATCCCCATGTAGAGATAGCCTTGGAATTGATTATCTTAGTGCCATTGAGTTTCTTGTCCTCCTTAGCAGAAAGGGCCAGGATGTGCTCCAAAATTATGCTCCACGTCCTCCCAAAAAACTGTTGATTGATGGCCGTCCCAAGTTATTCAAGAAGGATGTTGGCTCAATTCATCTTCTTTTTTTTTTTTCATGAGAATTGCACTTATGGTTGTCAATTGATCTCAAGTTATTTGATCTTTGGTATGTTCCCTTAACAGCAGGACCTTCTTCACTGCGTCTGCGAGTAGTTTATACTTGAGGGGTAACAGAGCCCTCATTGATCGTACTGAGTGGTCCTGGTTTGCCTCAACAAGCATTTGCTGCCTTGCTGCTTGGATGGTCTCCTCATCTATAGAAAAGTCTCCTTCCTTGAAGATCTTGAAAAACTGTTATAGGGTTTCTGCATTGATAGTCAAATCCTTGTCACCAACCTTTCCTGAGATTCTGAACCCATCATCATCCTTAGCCATGTTGTTCTTATTCATTGTTACACTATCCAGAAACTATTGGACTGTTCCCAAAAAGATCAAACCGTTATGTCCTAGAACATAGTCCAATCCTACCATGGAGAAAAGATTAACGATTTTTTTGATATTATCACTTGCCACATTAAGAGATTCAAAGTCCAGAACAAATCCGATTTGGAATTTGCTTTCAGATGTTTCAAATTCAGTTGATTTTTAAGATTAGTGTTTTTGGGTGCCATTTTTAGAGTATGAGTTTTAAGGTGTTTGAGAGTTGTTAGAGAGAGAAGTTATTCGCAGTAGGGTAAGCATAAAGAGTAAAAGGTTAAGTATGGGTCCCTATTTATAATGAAAACAGAAGCCTTTGTATTGGGCAGTGAAAAGGTGGTGAGTTGTATGTGGCTATAAACTTTCTATTGAAAAACAACATTGTTATGATGTGACTATTCAGTACACAGTTCCACGTATCTTACTACGATAAGGTTTAAACATTACTGCAGCAAGGTAAATTCCCAAGCATTGCTGCAGTGAGGTTTGAACCTTTCTGCAGTAACCTAATGCCTTTGTTCATAGAAGCATTCAATCTCAGGGATGATTGCTTTATACATTTAGGTCTAACATACCCAATTCTTCTCTAAAATAAACAAATTTGGATTCATCTAAGGGTTTTGTGAATATGTCAGCTACTTCACTCTCAGTGGGGATAAATTCTAATTTGACATTATCCTTCTGTACATGATCCTTTATATAACGATATCTTATATCTATGTGTTTTGTTCTAGAGTGAGACACAGGGTTTTCAGACATTGCAATTATAGAAGTGTTATCATAATAGATAGGAATTTTAGGGATACTTAGCCCATAGTCAAGAAATTGTGACTTCACCCATAGGATCTATGCAAAATAGCTTGCTGCAGCAACGTATTCTACTTCTACAATAGAGGTTGACACAGTTGACTGTTTCGTACTGAACCATGACACCAATCTCGAACCAAGAAAGTGGCATGATCCACGTATACTTTTCCTGTCTATTCTGTAACCTGTAAAGTCAGGAACTGAGAAACCCATTAGTTCTAATCCAGATTCCTTAGGATACCATAACCCTATGTCAGGAGTTCCTTTGAGATATCTCAGGATTCTCTTAGCTGTAGTAAGGTGTGATTCCTTAGGATTAGATTGATAACAGACACAAACACACACAGAGTACATGATATCAGGCATTAGGGTTGTGATGTAGTCGGATGATTATATTGATGTCACTTCTATCTTGTTAATCTAGTTTTGATTGTTTTATGATTATGATATGTGGTTATGCTTAATGCTTTGACAAATTGATCACTTGTTGTATGATCCATAATATGATTTGACTCCGGAAGGATAGTTTCGTATCAAGAACTCGACCACATACCCACACGTTGAATGCGAGATCGAGAGATCACTTGTGTGATGTACGAGATATGTTAGGAACCCACGAACTTCATGCTCACCATAACGCGACGGCCTCTCACCGAGAGGTGTTAAAGACGGTGTTTAGTTTGACGTAGTTTAGGACTCGAGAGAATGTAGATTACACATTAGGGATCCATCTATAACTACGGCTCATGATTGGCTAGTGAAACGACATAGTGACTAGATACAATCGCATATCTAGAACCCCGATCTTGGATATTTATGTGCGTTTGATTTTGATTAGCTTAGTTTAGTTAGTAGAACTCTTAGTGTCACGTAACAACTCATCATATTTTGATTGTTTAACCCAAGAACACTATTCATACTTCGATCATTAGATTTAAGTCCTCTTGGGACGATAACTCACATACTCATTTATTACTTGCTAACGACATGTACACTTGCGTTTAGGCGTGATAAATAAAGTCGAGAACAATGATGCATTCTAAATGTGAACTTAATATCTATTTTGTAACATCTTTCTTCAACTAAAGATGTATTTAATGTATAGGTAAGAGCTCTAAGATGTTTTTTTATGTAAAGATAAGTTCGTAGCAAGAAATTACACAATATGTACGTTAAATCGATTCACTAGATGAATATTGTGTAAATACACATCATATGAAGTAAAAATAGGTTTGCAATAGTTTATACTGCATATGTGTATTTGTCTCCTTCATGTCTGAGAAAATACAATATAGACATTACAATTTTTATGAATTATATATCAAAAAGTACTACTTATACCAATACAAGTATTGCAAATTTAAAGATATATACTTCACTGCTCTGATTTTGTACTATAAGCGTATTTGAGAAAGTGTAAAAATGGAAAAATAATAATCGTTTTTGTTGGATTATAATAATACAAATCAAAATTAACATTTCTATTAGATTACCACAATACATTTCGTTGGATTATAATAATACAAATTGAAAAAATAATCCTGTAATCTCTGAATCCATTCTATCCGATCTTTCAACTAACTTGCTCGTTCGTTCCACATATATAGTCCAATGTCCTGACACTAGCACTGCCTTGTAGGACACCTATCATTGCATAACAATGAGATTTCACATTTTGCAACATCATTTGGTCAAACATGTCTAATGCTTTTTTCGGAATCCCATTCGAAGTGTAACCTTGAATCATAGCACTTGAACAAACATTATTTATAAAGTCCCGACTTTTCATTATTTATTAATGATACATATGACGTCACTGTCGTTCGGCCCAACGCCTCAACTAGGCAGAAACTATACTTCTTGGCTTAGTCATAAGAATTAAGCTAAGTTCACTTATACATCTTTAGTTTAGAAACTTTTGGATGCACTCAATCATATCTTAGAATATCATCTTTGTAACGAAATTTGCATCCCTTTTTAAGATCAGAATACCTTTCACACAAAAGCTACATCAAGCATCAAATCTTAGGTCACACTTCTCCTGCAAGTCTTGCTCCTGTATCAAAGAGAAGAAGAAAGACACAGAAAAATAGTAACCGTGAGGTATAGAAGCTCAATAACGTGTCAGCCCCCTTACCAAGGGATACACGAGAGAAGAAGATAATAAAAGAAAAGGGAAATGATCACTTATATCCTTTGTTCCAGCACTGTGGAATTATCATGTCAATCTGACATTAACAATTATCATCACAAGCACACCGATGATTCACCCTAGTCACATAAGTACACTTAACATCATGTAACAACGCTCGAAACCATGCGTCCATTGATACTCCAGACATTATCGACATCATTTACTACCGTCATACCCTTTATGGTAATGACAGTCAAGACCTCCATATCAAACAAACTGAGACAATGACACTGTGACACCATAGGTCCCCAGTCCAAGTCTCATGCACTGCTGCACTCAACAATTCACTCTAATTGATATACTTACTAACATATCAATCACATAGAGACGACAAATAATAGATACCCTCAATGTTATAATTGTGCTCTTGGCGAGACTTACTCAATTTCATACATAAGCTTTATGCAACTTTAGCAAAAAAGGCATCCGCGAAAGGGGATCAGCCAAACCAGAGCCCAGGGTTTCCTACAATGAGATACTCTCATACCAAAAGGTCGTTGAAAGAATGTCACCATCAAGTCACTATATAACACATGTGACAGACACAACGCTCTTTGTGTTTTATACCATGGAGTTATCTCACTAATTATGGATTTACACTAATTTCACACATTCACCCCCATTATACCAGCAAATAATGCATAATACATATCATGCAATAACACTCCATAGCTCTCAGTATTCAGCACATAGCACACAGCACGTTTGCTCATAATTTGGAAAATGACTTATTGTCCATAATGACACTGCTCATGTTGTATCAACACGGCCCGTGTTCCTTCACAGTCTAGGAAATGGCTTACCGTTCAACATGACCATTTGATGCGTTTAAATCTATAACTTCGCATATAAAGCTTCAAAAATCATTTTATAAAATTCTACATAAACTAGACTCTATAACCTTTTCATAAAATTAGAGTGTCAATCATGAAACCTTACCAATAATAATAGTTTATTCGTTCAAATTTATATTTTCTGCTAGTTCAAACAGTTTGATCTTACTTCACTAATTTACTCATAACTCTCTACATACAACTCCAAATCTAGATTTTTAAACTTTTTTGGAAACTAGACTTCAAAACTTTTACATTGATATAAGGTTCGTTTTCTAACTCTTTCTGTGTAATTTCAGATCAAGTCATAAATGGATCCTTATAATCAGTTTTTACAGGTTAACATATCCGTACGTTTTGATTTATATCTTGAGATTCACAACTCTAAATCATGATCTATAAACTTCATCAGGAACTACACTTGTGAAATTTCAACATATATGAAAATCAAAATTTATCACAAAGCCTATGATTTTTCAAAAAATTTCTAATCAAGAACCTTACCTCCCCTCATCTAAATCAATGATGACAATGACGTCTACAACGAATGACGCCGGTTGCTTGAGGTGCCTCCGGTATTTGTTGGTAAAGATGTTGTGCTTGGCTTGATCTTTTCCTAATGTTCATGTGAGGGAGAAGAGAGGAGAAGCAATGGAGAGGAGATTATGGTGAGAGCGATGAAGAGAAGTGTGGTGGATAAAGTGGAGGAGAAAGTGACCGGGGAAGTGGAAGAAGAAAGTGGAGGAATTAGGAGAAGTGGAGGGAAAAGAAAAATGATGAGGATTTGAAAATAAATCCCCACGTATTTGTATGATGGGGTTTAATTTATCCGTAATTAGTATATTTTTGTCATAATTTCGACAAACAAATTTTATAATCCCGTCAAATAAATTATGAAGTTCAATAATATACTATTTTTGTTAATAATCTAGAAAGAAAATTATCTCAAATTTTTCGGGTCTTTACATTATTACTCTCGACCATCCATAAAACAGCCTCCTCGTCTTCTCTATACACCCACACTTTGAATACATATCAATCATCCCACCCGACATCACTATTTTCCTCTCATACATTTCGTAAAAAACCTTCCATACGTCCCTTAACCGCCCAACTTTCGAGTATACACCCTATCCCAGTTCCCACGTACTTATCCCCATCAAAAACTTATCTTCACAACAACCTCATGTTGCTGGGTTTTTTGGCCTCGCGCTCGAGCATGGTAAAGAGCTGTGCCCAAGCGCTTCACTATTTTTCTTGTAGGGGGATATTGAAATTTTAATCTCGCGTCCGAGCATGACTGTGCACTACACTCGGGCGCTTTGTGTTTTTTCCTGAAGTGCAGCATCCTTGATGATTGGCGCCCGGGCTTAGATTAACCTTACATTCAGGCGCTTTGAATATCACCCTGAACCATTGCTTTGTCCTGTTTCGTCCTGCTTTGTCTTTGTTCGATCACGCTCCGTTCTGTAATACCCTAAGGAAATGCTTAAACGGTTTGATAGTACTGCTATATCAAGAAGGTGCACTTTCCTTTTCGATAGGTCATTACTTTAGAACTCCACAATTAAGCGTGCTTAACGTGAAGTAATACTGGAATGGGTGACCTCCTGGGAAGTTTCCCATGACGTGTACGAATGAGAACAAAGCGCACTAAAAGGACTAGTGTTGGTCTGTGGGGCCAATTCTGAGCCTAGAAAGCGATTCTTGGTGACGACCCGGTAGCGAGGATTGGCCGGGGGCGTTACAGAATGGTATCAGAGCAACCCTGCAATCGCGTGTTGAACCTATGGACAAGGGGTTGGTGACGACCTGGGGTCCGGGTCAGCCGCAGTCGCAACGAGGACGTGGCGTCCTTGAAGTGGAGGTGTATGTAATATCCCAAGGAAATGCTTAAACGATTTGATAGTACTACCTATACCAACAAGGTGCACTTTCCTTTTCGGTAGTCCATTACTTTGGAACCCGGCAGTTAAGCGTGCTTAACGTGAAGTAATGATGGGATGGGTGACCTCCTGGGAAGTTTCCCATGACTTGTACGAATGAGAACAAAACGCACTAAAAGGACTAGTGTTGATCTGTGGGGTCAATTCTGAGCCTAGAAAGCAATTCTTGGTGACGACCTGATAGCGAGGATTGGCCGGGGGCGTTACAGAATGGTATCAGATCGCGTGTTGAACCTGTGGACAAGGGGTTGGTGACGACCTGGGGTCCGGGTCAGCCGCAGTCGCAACGAGGACGTTGCGTTCTTGAAGTGGGGGTGTATGTAATACCCCAAGGAAATGCTTAAACGGTTTGATAGTACTATCTATACCAATAAGGTGTACTTTTCTTTTCGGCAGCCCATTACTTTAGAATCCAGCAGTTAAGCGTGCTTAACGTGAAGTAATGCTGGAATGGGTGACCTCCTGGGAAGTTTTTCAGGACACGTGCGAGTGAGGCCAAAACGCGCTAAAAGGACTAGTGTTGATCTGTGGGACCAGTTTTAAGTCTGAAAAGCGATTCTTGGTGACGATCCGGTAGCGAGGATTGACCAATCAATACCATTATGCATGTAAAGATGTCGAAATGATACAAAAAAAGTGATAAAACTCAGCCATCTACTTGAAAAGATGTTACCTACAAGTTCTTAGATATGAAATAGCCTCGTGATGCAATCGATTAATGCATATAGTGGTATTAGATTTTCTCAATATAGATATTGGTATGTTCATATCAAATTCTAGTTTAGGCTACTTGGAATGTTTAACCCAAATTGCTATCCATATTCAATTATTACCAATCTGTTCCACCATCAAATCCTAGTTTTTTGGCAGATATAGTATAAATTATATCCTCATTGTCATATGTGTTCAAAAATAAAGTACACAAATATTTATAGTACTAAAGCTAGGAATTACAATATACAAAAGCAAGATACGGTATACAATACAAACAATGTAGTACACAAAAGAACAAACACATTATTCAGAATAAAGGTAGTAATACTTAAATTGAAAGTGACAGTACACAAATAACAAGTTGCCAGACATATGTTATACAATACAGTAACCACAATGGTGAGTTTCAAAAATGCCACAGCAGCAATGTTTGCATTCAAAAATTGTTCGAAAATGGAAGCAACTACAAGTTTTCATAGACAACTATGCAATCAACATTCTGATTCGTCTTTCCAAACACATTGCTCGTCCTTTATCAAGGATAGCGCGGTCTTCGACCTCATCAACCCCATGTTTATCGTTTTTGAACGTGTCCACAACTCTGTCTCTACCCCCCAATATACCTGAATCTCAACCCCCAATGTCTTTGTTTGCAATTGTTTTAAAATTAAATGCGAAAAGATATACTAGGAGCAACCAACGATCTCCTCCTCATCTCAACAAATCCTTCCAAAAATGTGGGTGGAAAGTGAAAAATGAGAGAGAGCAGATTGATTTGTTTGATTATGGGAAGAGTTATATAAAATAATGGAATTATGAAAGAATATTGAGTAAAATAAAGTATGAAATTGAGATGAAAAGTAAGATGTAAATTAAAATGAAATGGGGAGTAAGATTTTGATTAAAAAGTGGATGAGGGATTGTAAAATAAATCTCCCTACATGTTATGATATTGTATGTTAAGCTTTATCATATTCGACATATATCTTTGGATTATTTATCAAATTTTTATTATGAAAATTACTTATGGGCATGAAATCTCAATATATAAATCTTTAAGTCGTGGTATACCTTGGGTTATGTTATATTATATCTTTATGAAATTAATTTGAGCCCCCATGATAAATTATTGGGTTTTTTTATTGATCGATTACATTATATACTCTTTTCTTATACTATTTTTTTTCAATGGGTTTTCAGAGAGGTTTTTAACGAGACATGGACATAACACAGTAATATCTAGAGAGGAGTGTTATAAATATAATGAATATTAGTGAATATATCTTATGACGTTTATAACGTAGATCATATAATGTATTTATCTACACGTTTATCTATATAAAAAATAATATATTTTTATGACGTTTATGAATATATTATGTGCTCTTTTCTTATGCTGCTTTTTTTCAATGGATTTTTCAGAGAGGTTTTTAATGAAGCATGGATATAACACAGTAATGTTTAAGAAGGAGTGTTATAAATATAATGATTATTACTGGATATATATTTATAACGTAAATCATACAATGTATTTATTTACACGTTTATTTATATAAAAGAGTTACGTATTTTTATGACGATTAATATTAAAATTTATATTTTATATATATATCTGTATTATTTATTTATTGAGTTGATTCCATCGATATAAATTGATGATCAAAGTGACAAAAACCATACAGGAGGGAGGAGCACCCTGTCACGGGATTAGAATTTCACAACCCGTGCGGCACTCAAGTTACTCACTCCTTCACTCGAATTCAGCCTAACTCGTCACTGTAAAGTAATTCTTGAGAACGCAAGAGAGCTTTGAACTTGGAAACAAACTTTGTATTAAGAACACTTGAAAGCTTATAATGTATGCTTTGTGTTTGCAAGAATGAGATGAGATGAGATGAGATGCCTTGCCCAAAAACCTCACCCCTATTTATACACTCTATGGAGAGTTCTAGATTTGACATCTAGATCCTTCCTCCCAAGATATTCTTTAGAGAACTCTTCCTAACTCTGGACAATTCTAGAGAATTTCGAAAAACCCTAGAGAATTCTAAAAAGATATGAAGAACTTTAAAAAACTCTAAAAAAATATAAAAAAATCATGAAATTTGTGAAGAATTCCAGAGAATTCTTCGAGAACAACGTTCGCACCTAGCTAGTTCTTGACAACCCGCACATTCGCAGACACTGGATTGTGGTGAGCACACTGGGGCACTACTCCATTCGCAGCCATGTCTCCACTCCTCTCAATCATCAACCCTTTCGAAATCTCAGCTCTCCACCCACATCACCGCACCCTCCCAAATCACACCCACCATTTTCCCTCAAATTCACACCAAACCCACCTCTCAAACCCTATCCCTAGCCCCCAATTCAATCCCAATCCCTCTGATTCCATCAATCTTCTCGTTGATTTCAAGTCCCAATGCAATCACATTAGGGTTTTTGAAATACCCAGAAGCGAATCACATTAGGGGCTCAAGGGTTCTCCTCCTGGATTCACCAGGTAACATACACAGTATACATTGTAGGGATAGGATCCTCACCGGGTGCTATTTCGATATTTTGGCGACGATTGGGGCGATTTCGGGAACTGGGTCGGTGGCGATTTTGGGTTTCGGAGCCGGGTCTGCGGCAAAATCGATTCTTGAGTTTGTTGGGAAAAGTCGGTATGTGGTGCAGCGGAAATTGCCCAGCACTTTTCCCTGTTGCGCTATAAAAATGGGATAAATAAATAGCCCAAAAATAAATGGAACCGACACCAAAATTT
>JAOVYX010021551.1:0-15641 GCA_035668315.1 Drosera spatulata
GACGGGCCTTATTTGTCTCGTGTTAAACCAGAAGAAGGTGAGTCTGTGCTGTAAAACTCTTAGGGAATGTAGACCTTTTAGATGATCATCACGCATTGAGACACATGAAGTGTCATGGAATAAACCTTGATCACATGAAGAGTAACGTGTACCCCACGCTATCAAAGTTGATGTTTGAGCTCAGTCTTGCCAGTTGGATTACTTTTGGTTAATATTATTGTTTTCCTGTTCTTCCTAGTTACTTATAGTCAGGAGAAGGAAGATACTATAGCGGAGGATATTGTGAAAGATAATAGAGAAATTGTTGACAATAATACCGCTCAAAGTCTTAATGGCGAAGATATAGATGCAATGCGAAGGTCAGAAAAAATTTCTCTTTATTTTGCTAGAGTTATTGCATGAAAATTCATGTGTTGTGATAACATTCACAAGCTTGTGTAGAATTTTTTCTCAGCATGTTGCTTAGAATTCCCAAGGACATCTGTTCTTTTAGTTTCTATGAAGCATTTTGATGTGATGGAAAATAACTTCTTTCATTCTGACGTCTGATATGTCCCTTGTAAACCTCCTTCATTTCTAGGTTTGCTTGATACTAGGCACAATGATTAAATTGGGCCTATCTCCTATTTAAGGATAAGAGCACCTAATTTATTTATATGTATTTAGACAGGGTGCAACAAGCGATGAAATAGTTGAAGCCTTAATTGCTAATAGCACAACTTTTGAGAAGAAAACAGCATTCTCCCAGGTACTATGTGTGTTCATCTTGCTTGAAGTAACCCAGTACGAGAAATTTGCTGATTGATGTCATTATCCAGGAAAAATATAGGTTGCGCAAGCAGAAGAAATATGCTCCACGAGTACTCCTAAGACGCCCTTTTGCCCGAAGGTGATTACATGAACTCTTTTTTGTATAATGGAAGGTTGCTGTTAAACATGCCTTCCCTTTGTCCATCAAATTTTCTGACCTTTAATGTTTGATGCTTTTCCAGTATTTGTGAATCATATTTCAAGAAATATCCCTTTAAAATCGGGTAATGCCATCTTTAGCTCTCAAAATCCCTGTTCGGTCAATTTGCATTTTCATTTTCTTCAACTCTCAGGGTTTAGTTTTCTCTTGTTATAGTCTGGGATAATCTATACTGAATCCTTATTCTTCGTGTGATGCTTTTACTAAGTGGGTTATTCATTATTGAGTTTGAACTCCAAGGCCAATTTTAAATATTAAGAGCATTTAACCTCACTATGGATATCAAAGTTAAAACTGCTTGCCTGGAAATAGTTACTAAAATTCATAGTGATTAGTGTTTGCTGCATGTAGCTCTTTAATTCAAAAACTCAAGTCCCTATCCTCAAAATTTGATGCATCTTGGGGTACAGTAACGGTTGGTGGTTAGATGTTTTTAAGTTTGATGCGAAGGTTGTAAATTGTTTTCTGTATACCAAAAATGAAAATAAAATGCTAGAATTAGTTTATGCTGCCTGACAGATATTAGAATTCGGAACAAAGAAAAGAGAAAGAACAACTCCACCACACTGTTTGGTTGAAGCGAAATGTCATTATTGGATAGACTATAGAGCAAAATGATTTATTGTGTAGCACCGGAAATTTTCCGGTTTTATCTCATGGTTCTTTTGAGCTCTGCTATTTTCTTGTTATATTTAAGTCGATGGACAATGAACAGAATGGAGTGAGCACAAATTTTATTATTTAGATTTTTGTTATTGCTTTTAGGCTAGGTTGTTGTCATAGGTTCTACGAACATGCTGACACTGTTGTATGGAAAATATTTCAGGTCCTTGAGATTTGACTCGTTAGCTCTTTTGCTATCTTTGGCTAATGTTACGGCTTATTCAGATATTCTTGTAATTGATATGGTGGGTGGACTTCTTACGGGTGCTGTAGCTGAGCGGTTGGGAGGTACTGGTTTGGCTCAAATTTTGTTTTAGTTACTTGCTCAATCAGTCAATCTAATGATAATGTGGTAGATTGACATTGACCTCTTTGTCTTCGTCTCACTTTCTTACCCTGCATCCCTATCTGCTTTCTTTGTGCATACCGTTTCTTCTTCTTCAAAGACTACTGTCAGATCTTAGCATACTTCTCCGTATATCTTTTGCTGTTTGGATGTTACTATACTTTGTTTAGCATAAGTGCAACTTGCTACATGTACATTAGCCAGATGTAAGTTCAAAGACTAGAATTCTTGAGCTACGAAAAAACTCTTTGCAGGTTTCATGTAATCTTTTCTCATCAACCATGTGCGACTCTTTCCTCTTGGAAATAATAAAATAAATTAAATAAAATGAATCTCAATATCATCAGTGCGACCTCTTGTTTGCTTTCCTGGTTTTGCCCTTTGCTCTAATTGATCTGCTGTCATGAACAACACTCTCAAGTAAGACTTAAGTATCCGCTGCTGTGTGACTGTGGGTATCCAACCAGTAGTCTCCGCTGTTGTTGGATACCATGTTCGTTACCAAGTTCTGGTTGTTTAATTCTTTTTCCGGTGTCAGCAAGTTTATCTTCAGCCAATCATTGATTGATAATGCTCTTTACTTCACAGGTACAGGATATGTTTGCAATTCCTACATGGGGGTCACACCCTATCCTATGGATATAGTGAGGATCTTCAATTTCGGCGACGAAATATGCAAAAGGTAAACAAGTCTCCTTCAATTTCCGTGTTCTAGGATCCATATTGCTTACTATTCATTAATATGTTTAAAATCCTGAGATTATTTTGTATCGATATTCATTCAGGATAGTCCAGTGTAGCACGAGGGACCTCTTTGCTGATGAAAAGAGTACTTGTGCCCAAGTCTTGGACCAACCTATTGAAGTTTCCCAGCCCACAACTATGGAAAAAGTGAGTGTAATCACTTGTTTATTTGCACATTGCTCTTCATCCCCTACACTGATACCATTATGTGCAGGAAAACACACCTTCAAGCGAGTTGCTCGATCATTTAGAGACTATGGATGTTGAAGTTGTCGCTGGAACTAATGGGGTTCCAAAAGAAATTGCTCATGAATCTTCCAATCACGTTAGCAAAAAGTCCAAAAGTGTTAAAGCTGGTAGTAAAGCATCTGAAGAAATGATAAACTCGTGGAAGGAAAGAGGATTCTCTAGGTAACTCTTCACTCATCTTTGTGTCTTTTGTTGTTTGAGAGATTAAGACCACCTGGATTCTGATGGGTGCTTCTTTGATTCCTTGAGCAGCCTTCTGATTGCAGCACCTGAACAGGATGCTTGGCCCATCTTGCAAGAGCTACTTCCATTGCTGTCATATTCAGCTCCTTTTGCCATTTATCACCAATTTCTTCAGGTCGTTTTGCCATTATAGTTGCTTCATTGTATTATTTTATTTTGCTCCTTTTTTTGGGTACATGTGTCAGTCGGGTGATTGATGGAGAGTTGCTATCTATCTGAGTGCAGCCTCTTGCAACATGCATGCACCATCTTCAAACTCAAAAGATGGCAGTTAACTTACAAATTTTGGAGCCATGGCTGCGAGAGTATCAGGTATGCACGACTGTCCTGTTTTTACCCCGAGGTGAATGGAAAAGAGGCACTCCAAATTTGTAATTATATCCTGCAACATTGGGTTCTCTATGTTCCAAGCTCAAGCATCTCTTGTGTAACTGTGTTGTGTTTTTACTTTCAATCTTGATCAAATCATTAGTTTATACGTTTCAAGCCTATCCGCAGTTTAGGAGTAATACCTTTGCATGGAAGGCTAATCTACTAATATTTTTTTTCCTGGCATTGGCATCATAGGATACTGAATTTATGGTGCAGGTTCTTCCTTCAAGAACTCATCCATGCATGCAAATGAGTGCATTCGGCGGCTATATCTTGAGCGGAACAAGAGTATGCCCTGATGAATCCAGTGTTATTTAGTTATGCAGCCTGGTGCATTATCCCTGCACTGCAATAACTTGATTTGTTCATCCAACACAATTGGATGGATGCCTGCTCATAGAATTTCCTGCTGAATTTGTAACTTCACATTCAACTCTCCGCCTTTTGGCATTGTCCTGGTGGAAGTTTGTGTTGTACTCTAGCGCTAGATATATCATTGATCATGCCTGTACTAATGAAATAATGTCAAGTTTGCATAATAATACTTGATTTTGACAGATATGCTTCCAACTTTATTGAATAATGCAGCTATGACTTCTCGATCCACCTAAGATGATCTAAGGAGCATGCATTTGACCAGAGAGGTATTGAAATTCTTCATGGTCGAAATTAGATAATATAGGTGTAGACTGCATTACCTGGAGCACAGAATAATCATGCTCATCATCATGATTCTAACCAAATGAAGATACCAATTGAATGCAGTAAGGTAGACCACAATTTACATCAACTAGAATGCCCCCAAATACTCCATCCTTCAGTTACCTAAATCTTTTATGAAAGCAATTCACATTTTAGTTCTGAAACCTACCTAGCAACAGAATCAATGTAGCATGACTGTCATTTTCCTCCTGATCTGGCCTTCCTCAGTCTGCCTCTAGTAACACGGATAGCTTCTTCGATCACAGTTTCTTGAGAGGCTGGTGCAGGATTGTCATTCTGCGCTTGCGGAGGAATTGATTCAATCTGCATCATGTCTTCCGCCTCCTTGTCCCCTAACTGGCTTGAGGATTCAGGGGCAGATAATGTTTTCTTCAGCAATGAAGGACTCGGAGGAATAGGTGATGAAGCAGCCTTCTTTGTAGCGTTCAGGATAGGAGCAGGAGCAGTAGTAGCTGATGGAGCTTGAGAGGAACTCGCTTCCTGCTCTATCTCCTGATGCTGACTTGTGGATGCAGTAGAAGAAGGTGAAGGCTCCTCAGTCGGTGGCTGCGCTCTCGGTTTTGGTATAGTCGGCGGCTGGCGATTCGCAGCAGGTTGCCGACTTCTTGGAGCCTGTTGTGGAGCCTGAGGTATCAACACAAACTTTACTCAAGTAACGAATACTGTTATCAGTATATAACCCAAGATAGATTCCAGTTATAAAAAACTATCAGCATTAGACAAAATATAGATCCAGGTCAAGGAAATATAAAGAGACACTGATGCCATTGCTATCATTTTCTTCATTATCTGCATCTGAGCTGGTCCACAAAAACCAAACTGAATTACATTCAATCTTGCTCTCACCATGCATCACTCCCCTTTTAACTTCAAATGTTCGAGTAAGAGCATCACTAAAATAGGGAAAATTGAAGGATAGCCGAAAGAAAACGCAACTCAAGAGAGCACAACACACCACCAAGCAGCCTACGATTCTTATCATTTTTTTAATACTTTTTTATATTTTTTGTGGGGAGAAAGATTCTTATCAAATTCTTATTCCAACAGAAACCATGTACTTCCAAAGGGAAACCATTTTCTTTGAAAACAAAGCCAAAATATCTAAGACAATTTACAGGACTCAACTACCAGAAGAAATCTGCATCATAGAAAAGGTAAAGAGAATCTTTTTCAGATGATAGCTGTCGAGTTCTTCACAAATAAACATACAAAAACTACATCAATTTAAAAGCACTGTTCATTATATAACACTTGTGATGTATAGGATCATGATTCATGAAAACAACACATAAACCAGCATTTTTTCGTGCTCAAGTAATAAAACTGAATGGAAGCTTAGATGAAGAGCAGATCAGGAAATAAAGTTACTGTTGGATGACAACTCTTTTATTTGTAACACTGAACATCGTAGCTCTTCAAAACCATGCCAGGGTTGAGTATTTGATACTGAATTTAACAATGGAAGAAAATTTTCATTTCAATTAGTATAAGACTACCTGGGTAGGACAAGGCCTTGGTGTTGATTGAGCAGCAACATACTGCAAAATATCAAAAAACCTGGTCTGACTATAGGTTGCAGCTTTCTGCCAGTATTGCACCGCAATATCTCCAGCCCTTATCTTTAACTCAGACAAGTTACGATCAATTTCTGTCTCATGCATTGCAATGTATGGCCTGAAGAAAGAATCATACACATATGTAGTCCCCTGCAAGAAAGAAGACGGCACAGCCACAATGTTTGTCAGCTGAGAGCATCTAAAATACAGATCTGGATTTTTGAATGGAGGAAGTGCAACATACCATAGTTTTGGGGTACCAGAGATACACGTAAAATGCTAATTTGGCTTCACTATACATTGGTACCCTTCAAGTGCAAGACAAAACATATGAGAGCCAAGGAAATCAACATGAAAAAGGACCCATCTAATACAAGCGACAAGACCAACAATGACTACCATGAAATAAAAGTATCACCAATCCTCTCAAAAACAGTGAGGAGAGCTACCAGAATCCTGAAAAAACGAAACCAGGTCATATGCATTAAGTTAATGCTTGCGAAATCCAGTTCACAACGTCAAACAAAACCAAGTAACAAAAATGCTGTTGCTATTTACAATACCAGTATTGACACCAAAACCTCAGCTGCTCAACCTCTGGCTTATTCTTTTCGACCACTTTGAAACACATGTAGGCTGGGTATGCATAGCCAAAAATCATCCTGCGACCAATCAACCATATCACAGATACACAATAACCATAGGGACCAGAATCAGAAGACTCCCAAACAAAAAAAGAGGTTGAAGGCAACTCACACAAGCCCCCTGGTGATTAGAGATCCAATCATTTTTCTCACTCCTGAAACAGTTAATAGAATACATAAGTAATATTCTACACAGCGTACAAAACAATCAAACAATGGTGCACAAATTTTCTGACAATAGAAGACGGCTACAGTTCATAAAATGAGTAAGGAGGCATCAAACGCCTATCCTAGGATGTAAATCTACGAGGAGACAAGAATATCATGTATTTCAGCATTTTAAGAGAAGCCTTCAATGAGAATTCGCTTAAATTCTCAGTATTCAATGCAGCAAAACATCTGTCTCTTTAATACAATTGACTAACCGACGAGATATTTTTCGACAACATTCGATAACACATCGCCAACGTCAATTTGTGACTTGAAGAGTAGAAAAACGATATCCTCGAACTACATCGATGTCACGGAATACATCAAAGTCTATTGTGGAAGAAGATTTGCTTGGATCGTAAGTCTAAACACCAACTTATACCAAGAATCCACTGGAAACAACAGAAGAAATGCTCTCTCTCCAAACTCAAACCACAGAAATCAACACAAATGAACAACGCGAGAATGCAAAGCGACATGGCCTCGGTAGACATCAAGCAAAACCAACCAAATCAATCAACAAACAGGCATCATCGTAACACCGTACCGCATCTCAAAATACCAAAACCGCTTTCACCGCAGGCATTTCATCAAACACTTGAACGACAACCAAGAAAAAGGCAACACTCAAAGAATCTAACCACTACCTTTCAGCGATCAATTATTCGATAGCTGCCGACTAAATCAGCGGATTCCGATCACCAAGATGGAGTGAATATTGACAGCGACGGCGGCGGAGAGGCGATCGAGGAGGCGGTTAGGGTACAGGCGTCGGCGTCGGCGATTAGGTTCAGATAACCGTTGGGGGAGGGAGGATAGTGATAGAAGACAACGACAGTGAGAGGGAGAGAAAAGGGGATGAGTCTGGAGACGGAGTGAGAGCCGTTTGTCTCCGTGTACGATTTTTCAAATTGGACATAAAAGGACGACGATGCGGCATAAATTTATTGCTGTTGATGCTACTTCAATACTTCAATCGCCCAGAATTTTATTTTATTGGGGGAAAAGAAAATAAAAAGAAATGTCCAGTGTTGAAGATGAATCGGCGCGTGGTATGCAAGTTTTTGTCGGTGTGAAAGAAGACTGAAGACTGGAGAGTTGCGATTCCAGGCACCTTCGCTTTCGGGGTTTGTTCGGATGGATAACGGTATATATGGATTAAATGGGCCACGTTCTTCCCCCTTCAACTCATTTTTTCTGGATAATCATATGATCAAGTCTTTTTCTAGTGAAAGTATGAAAAAAGTTTAGTTCAGTTGCACTTTTATTTTTATAGGTTTAGATTATGAAATGTACGGAATATTTGGTTTCTTAAAATTTTATTGGTAATGATTAAAAGGCTTACTCCCTCCATCCCATTCCATTACAAATTATAAATTTAAATTTACCAATTTTTTCTCATAAAAATTATTCAAATATTTATATTTTATATTATAAATTTAAAATATTTATTGATAATGATTAAAAGGCTTATTCCCCCTCGTCATTTATTTTTTCTTTTTTTTTTCTCATTTCCCTGTCACACACACTCATAAAGACAAATTAATTATTTGTTATAAATTCAACGCATATACAAATTATCATATTGAAAAAAAAAGTTAAAATTAGAATAAAATGAGGACAATATATCGAAACCAAGTTGACAATCAATATTAATTTTGAATAATTTGCCACAATATACATCCTTTCATACAAAATTATAAGGTCTCGTACCTTTTTTTAACTTCCCATAAACTACAACTGGCGTTTTATTTTTTTCTTCTTATTATCTTTCATCTCCCTCTCCAAACGTCTTTGATCTTTGTATTGCACAACATATTACGAGTCCGTCGAACCCCTACCATTGCCACCTCTTTCTCCCCCTCCTCCCTTTCGTTGACGACGTTAGATTCGATGACGACGATCCATTCTACTCCTTGGACAAATCTCTCTTCCTCGTCTTCTTCGATCTTCTCTTTAGCTCATCACCCTCACCACTGTCGCCGTCACCATCACTATCAACACCTCCTCCTCCCCCTCCTCATCCTCATCGACTGTGTTATCTCCACGACGGCTCCTCCTCGTCCTCATCGACTGTGTTATCCCCACGACGACGATTCATCCTCCTCGCATAAATCTCGTTTGTCTTTTACCTCACTTTTCACATCTATGTTTTGGGAAACAATCTTATGATTGGTATAGATTATTTTCATGAGTTTTGAGGGAGATTGAAAGATGAAAAGAGTGTAAAGAGTTATCGGTGAAGATTGATGTGTTCTTTTTCAGGTGTTCTGTTTCAGATGCGCTATTTCCTATACTGAACGTTTTGTTTCAAACGTCATGTTTCATACGCCCTGTTTTAGGCACTTGGTTTCATATACATGACACTTTGTTTCCGATGTCCTGTTTTAGACGCTGTGTTTCTTTAGTACTGGCAAATATGGTCGTTATCGGCAACATCCTACGTTTGTTTTCTCGTTCTGATTTATTTTATTTTTTATTTATTTATGAAACACTTGATGCTGACGAGATACGACCGTGTTCGAAAGATTCGGACAAGATTAGAGGGTTTAAGACTTGATTCCAACAAGGAATGAGGATCAATGGCTTGATTTCGACGATGTTTGGGGTCATCGGTCGGACTCCGATGAACTCTGGACTATGGGTGAGGTTGGGGGTGGTGCTGAGGACCAGTGAATGAGGTGGGGGTGGCGCAGAGGATGAGTGAATGGGGCTTTGTTCGCGTTTGACTTGAGATTATATGGATTGAGGAAATTTTTTTCCCGAATTATATGAGTTTGTGAGTTTTTTATTTTTTTTACTATTTTTTTGATAAAATTGACTATTAATTGGATTGCCATTAGAGATGAAATACATTGGATTCGAAATTGACCTATCTGTCACCACAATAGGAAGGACCATTGGATGGATATTAGTAACAGGGTTTGACTGATAATTGGATCTAACACTTGATCTTTGGCACCACTTTGCTTGTCGTATGCATCTATACACAACCACCACGAAAAGAACAGTCGATCTTCCTCCCTTTACGCACTAGCAATCCAGAGATGGAAAAAGCTTTCTTCCGTACAACTTCTCCTCTTTCTGCTTTGCCTTTGATTGATTTTATGTGGATGTTGATATAGTATTACACAGCATAATACCCCACTCTTTTCGAGTCTCACGTGCATTTTGCTGGATTTCGTATCCTCCTCTACCTTCCATCACATGTATGATGAAGAGCGCAGCCACCCACAGCAAAATAAAAGCAGGATGTCGTGCATCTGTAAGCACCGTGGAGTAGAAACTTGCGATCGTCGAGGTGATAGGAAGACGGAGTAATTCAACTCGAAAAGGTCCTGCACGGACGAAACCGATGCAGGAGATTTTGGGAAGAACGAGAACAGTTTGCTCCGGCTTCTACCATTGTCAGCTGTGTTTATGTGATTAGTCGAGTCATCTTGGATCCACTTACATTGACAACATATACTGGGACTTCCAAAGACATGATTGTTACTTAGAGAGAGTATTGTGTTATTGATGGGTTCGTGTCAAAATATAACCATGAGATGAGATCAAGATTGACTGCATTCACCATCATTCTCTATCCGTGGGTTGACGTAGAGTATTATCTGTTCCCATCTTTAACGTAACTATAATAAAAAATGAGATGTCCCTCGCTTAACGGACCAATATCAAAATATTGTAAACTATGGTTGACTTTGTCATGCATGCCCTCGATCACGATGATTGAAGTTTGAACACCCATGTGATGTGATTCAGTGAGGCATGACATGAGCAGATCCCTAAACATCAGGGCTCAAAGTCGTTCTAAAATACTACAGTGTACTCCTATGACTAGTCTGAAAGGCCCAAGAAACAAGGATTTGGGTGTAAGCCCATCTCTCCTAGTCTCACAAGCCCAACCCCATATCGCTGCTACTAAGTCTTTGAAAGCAGAGTGGCCCCGCCCATCATCATCCGAATCCCTGAACCAGGGAACGGTTCTCCGCCACCAAAATCCACTCAACCAATCCCACAGTCCCATTCACAGAACCCGAGCACTGCAGGCGGCGACGGCGGCAGAGAGCACGGCATTGGCCGATTCAATCAAAAAAGCCAAAACATAAATAATAACAAAAAAAATTCGGAGTTTGAAGCAGCAATGTTAACAACGCAAATTCCCCGCCTTCAGTCTTCTCCATTTCCGCATCATTGCCCTCGCACGGCGTCGTCCCCTTCTTCCCTGAAATCAGCGACCAATCAGCGTCGGCCGGGTTCTTATCCCTGCATCAGGGCTTTGGATTTCGATCAAAACACGGTAACCTAATCTACTCGAGACTTTAATGCTCTCTGCCTTGCTTTGTGCTTTCTTGTGATGAGTTCTATATAGAATTGGTGATTGCTAGAAAGTGATAGTGATTGGATGGTGTTCAGGTGGTGGCGGTATCGGTTGGAATTTTCAGTGTCGCTGTTGGAATTGGGATTCCGGTATTCTATGAATCACAAATCGAGAGAGCGGTCAGTGTTTTCGTTTTTTTTTTTACCTTTTCCGATGTTTTATATCAATCACATTCGGTTCACACTAACTAGTACTAGTATTTTCTTATCTTCATCAGTTGCCAAAATGGATGTGATAAACTGGCTTAAATGTTGGATTGGTTTGATTTCTGTGTTGTAGGCGAAGCGTGAGAATACACAACCTTGCTTCCCTTGTAACGGCTCCGGTGCTCGTAAGTGCAGATACTTCGCATGCTCTTTCTTTTCTGTTTTGTGTGGAGGGATTGGAATGATCTATTCAGTTCTTCATGCCTGTGGCTTACAATGCATCTAGTTGTCAAGTAGTTTTTGTTTGTTATGCACTCTAGGATGATCTCTTGAACATTACGATTGTTCATCTAGGTCGGTGTTTCGGTGTTTCCAATAAGGTTTTAGGGTTAGCAAAGTCTGCACTACGCATTCTTTACGTGTGAACATGTATGCTTCTGGCTGCATGTACTGATTCATTGAAAGATGCGCTTATGCTTGAAATTCGGATGCATTTAGAAACTTTGGGGTAATTTCAGGTATTTGTTCTGCACTAACACTTCCGTATGGAAAATGACATATTCAGGCTGTCTTTCTATATCATGTTACCGAGGTGTCTCCTATATGCCGCTACTCTCACTGCATTATTCATAGTGCGTCACATTCTCATTATTGGACTTTGTAGTGTTGACATTGGTGTGTGCTGTGTGTTTTCCTTATCCACTGCAGGAGAAACCGCATAAGTTTAAATTAATGTGTTAAAATTTGTACGCAAATGAAAGTCATATATCAGGACTTCAGGTGTGCAAATCATGTTGTTAAGAGTTAGTGGAAATGTCAAGCACTCCTTATCATCAAATCAATTGGACATGTATGCTGATTGCCTTATGATTTTGGAAGTTTGGCGATGATCATGACCATTGACTACAATCTGAACTCCTTATCTGGCTTTCTTTTATAGAGAGATGCAGATTTTGCACGGGTACAGGTTCCGTCACAGTAGAGCTTGGTGGAGATGAGAAAGAAGTTTCAAGGTGTATAAACTGCGATGGTGTAGGATCTTTGGCATGTACCACATGCCAAGGCTCTGGAATTCAGCCTAGATACCTTGACCGCAGGCTAGTTTTATATTCTCACTTGTATTGTTGATGATATTATTGTTGGATTTCCCCATTAATTATGTGTTCCCTTGCTTTTTATCAACACAGGGAATTCAAAGATGATGATTAGGGTGCCAAGACACTTGCGATACTTTGTGGTGTGGCATACTGTTGATATGATCTACTCGTCCATCTAGAGTCTGGAGGACTTTCAATTGTGCAGCGGCTTCTTTGGCTATGTATTCTGTAGTCTTTATACTCGTAAAAACCAGCCAGATATATGGTTCATTCGTTGTTTTAACAATACAATCGCTTACCAGATAAAGGTCCTCAGCGTTACCCTTATAAGCATCTAATCACTCACGGGTATAAATGTATCAGGATTTGTATGCAGAAGCTCACGCCTATTCCGCAGAAACTAGGAAGTGAGCCGCATCAACTCTGAAGGTGTTGAGGAGTAAATTATTAGCTTGAGGGGGTTCTCCCTCCAATTGGATTCACCTTCGTTATTCTGTCTCGGTTTGTCTATGGATGAGCTAGTAACAGGCTACTGCAGAATCATGCATATCCTACACAACTTTGAACACGATGAAGGCAGACACATGACGATCATCATCTTTCAACAAATGCTGCCTCAATGCTTCAATCTATATGCTGTGTCCCGCCAGAGATTTCGGCAGCTATGGAGCACGATCGGCCAGGGAATAGAGACACAGATCTAGATAGTAGCACTTTGCTTTGATTACAATTTTCCTGGGTTTACAGATAGGCGGTCTTTGATCACTGACCAGACCACTGCTCTGCTACCGAAAACGAAAGCACACTCACAAAAAAATGTCGGTGGCTGCTGGGCCGGGGCCCCGAGAATCACTTCCCCTGGCCCGAACAGCTCACTTTCTCTGACCATTTTGACCCTGACCCGGTTGTATCAGACCCAGTCAATTTTCCCATTATAGCCCGTCCAACCCTCAATGAGATCAGCGAAAAACAGCAAGGATCCAACAAGGACATAATCGTCATTTTGGAGCGACTAACCAAAATCTGCCCAAGATCTAACCAACATTTTCTCGCGACTGTCGGCGATAGTTTCTTCTTCTCCCCCTCCGACGAGGCCCCCCCGCCATCTTCCCTTCTCACCTTCCTCATATCAAATAAATCGCCTCTGTCCCCCATTTTCATTCAACCGCCATTGCCATTTCCCACATTTATCTTCTCATTTCGGCATCTGCCACATCAAGCTTGTTTGCTAGTTAAATACATAGATCTGCTATTGTGATAGGAGCAATTGCTAGAATTATTTTTTAGGTCTAAAATGGGGCCAAGGAAGAAGTCGGGAGGGTGGTGCGGGTGGATAGTGGTGCTGGTGGTGTTGGCTGTCATCGCCGCCGCCATTGCCGTCGCCATCAGGATGAAGATTCATCCCTCCCGGGCGCCTCCCGTCCCCGGTCCGCCCGGGGCCATCGTTTCCAAGTACTCCGATGCGTTGAAGATAGCGACGCACTTCTTCGACATCCAGAAATGTACCGTCATTTAAACTCTGATAATTTTTAACATTACATTTCCGGTTTTGGAGATTTTTATGTTTATATGTTGGATGCGAATAGTGTTTGTTATAGGCCCTCCACCACTCTATATTGAGCATGGATGCGAATATGTTGTGGATTTTTGAATGGGGATCCTTTGTGGTTACCCAGCAGGGAGTCCTGATAGTGTAGAGAATTAAATTACTAGTATAACAGTTATTTTGGTGTGTTACAAGTTTGGCTAGCGGTGTGTAATATGCCTAACTCAAGTTATATATTAAATAAAATCATGTGGTGCACTTAATGGAGATAAATGCGCCGGGAAATCAGAAAATGAACTCACATCACATATTCTTGTATTGAACTTGCAGCTGGGAAGTTGGTGAACAACAACATAACATGGAGAGGCGACTCTGCTCTCAAGGATGGAAGTCAAGCGAACTTGGATCTGTCTAAAGGAATGTATGATGCTGGAGATCACATGAAGTTTGGTTTTCCCATGGCTTTCACGGCTACCATCTTGTCATGGGCAATTCTCGAGTATGGTGACCAGATGGCTGCTGTTAATCAGCTACAACCTGCTCAGGATTCCCTCAAGTGGATTACCGACTATCTTATCAATGCTCACCCTTCTAGAAACGTCCTCTATATTCAGGTCAGGACCGATCATTCTGCATGGATCGCTTAACTAGCTGCCTCATGCCTGTGATGTGTGGATTGAGTTTGCTGCTACCTGCTACTACCGTTTGGCTGGCTAAGTTTTCTATTTTTAATTATCTAGGAAACCGTTGCTGTCCTAATCATTCATTGTGGCTGAATGCTTTGATATGCTTTAAGAATTGAGTTGTATAGAATAAACAAGAGCGGGGATGTTTGGACTTTCCGCAAGCATATTTTTAAGTTATGTAATGGAAGTATTAAGAAGAAAATTCAAGGATATGGTGCTTGGCATTAATCGCAGCCTTGAAGAAATTATAGTTTCAGCTTCACGATCTCTTCTCATGGTTTGTCTATTCATGCAGGTAGGTGATCCTGTGGTGGACCATGGGTGTTGGGATAGGCCTGAAACTATGACTGAGAAAAGGCCACTCACCCAAATTGGCACTTCTACTCCTGGGTCAGATGTTGCAGGTGAGACTGCAGCAGCTTTGGCAGCAGCATCTCTGGTGTACAGGGCAACTGATTCTTCTTATTCTAGTACACTTTTGGAGCATGCCCAGCAGTTGTTTGATTTTTCTGACAAGTATAGAGGCATCTACAGCGTGAGCATCCCTGAAGTTGCAACTTACTATAACTCCACTGGTTATGGGGATGAGCTCCTGTGGGCTGCCAGTTGGCTCTACCATGCAACTGGAGATAATCAGTATCTCAACTATGTGACCGTTCAATATGGAAAGAAATTTGCTAATTGGGGAAGTCCAACCTGGTTTAGTTGGGATGATAAGCTTCCTGGAACGCAGGTAAAGTTTTGGATTCTAAACCTTCTGCATGGTTGCATTAGCCTTTGGTCGACGGTAGGGTGGGAATCTGCTTTCATGGACAATGCAGTTCAATCATAGACCAAATTCGATTCCTTCTGTGAAAGCTTGATCTGACATTACTTTTGAGCACAGCAATAGACTTGCGGTCTTTGTGTCGATAGAAGATTTATTTTTGAAAATTTTTCCATTTTGTTGACACAAGGATGTTATCTCCCCTTAAAGCTGATTTTGTATTGCAGGTATTACTATCCAGGGTTAGCTTTTTTGGTGGAAACGGCATCTCAAATTCTGAAAACTCTGGCCTTCAGATG
>JAOVYX010021552.1:0-15641 GCA_035668315.1 Drosera spatulata
GAAAATGTTTCTGTTTTTCATAAATACTACGCATGATTTGGGTTCGCGGCCCAAACTCACTACGTCTCTTGCGTGTATTTCAGTTTGTTAAACCCTCACTTACACGCCGAAGGTCCCCCTGCAGAGGGCAGCCTTCCACCCAATCGGTCGATACCCTGGTCTGCGATTTATTGTCGTTGCATATATAAAGAAAATCACACTTGTCCTCTTACTAACTAGATTTAACATTTGGCCCAGTCATGTCTACTTGAACACTCTTAGAGTCAATGAACTCGATCCCGAAGGACCCACTATACGACCTCATTGACGACAACGGATTTGTTCGGTTAACTTTGCTTCATTATTATATTTGTTGTATTGTTTCTTAAATCTCAATTAATTGCTTAATACGATATAAAACACATATTTCAGAGTATAGATAGCATTAGAAGCTTGTACATAAATCACACACAACGTATTTAACACTTCAATCACGCCCTAACATAAATCCTAGGAAAACCAATCCCAATACCCCACATCGCATATCAAATATATAAAACAATCATTCCCGATCTCGATCCTAATGTCAAGGTTATTCTTACAACCCGATTCTCCCATGGTATATTTAGTCCTTTTAGTGTATGAATCCCGTGATCAAGATCAATTCATCGTATCACCCCACGCAACATGCACACATATAACGAAGTTCATCCATGGCATTTAGGGATCATAATGAACATTATTTTACGCCCGCATGTTCCCATGCATAAATATTATTGAAACCTTAGTTTCGTTATCTTATAAATTCCATAACTAAGTATAATTCCTCATATCGTACATTAAGCATACACATATTCAAAGTAATACGTTCATGACCCTTTAAAATCATTATAAGCATTAGATAGTGTCTCCTAACCTAATGCATGCACCCATGCATAAATTATCGAAACCCTAGTTCCGTTATCGTCTCAACGCATCTAATAAGCAAACAAGTATATCAACGCCCTCCTGTCGATACCTTTCATATCATAATCATCATATCACATCATATTGGTGAAATAATACGCATGATTTGGATCGAGAGGGGTTAGGTTACCTTTGAAACGTGTTTAACCCTAGTTTTACTTAGGGTTAAAGAAACTCTTAGAAACCCTAGAACCTTTAACACCCAAGGTCGTCATCTCACTGTCGTTCTTTCTTCACAGACCAGTCCCCGTCGTCGTCACTGCAAGTAGCCGGAACGTCGTCGGAAAAGCTTCTTTAAGCTGTTATAAAGCTTGTTTACGTACCAACTTCGACACCCTTTACACCCGATGTCATCAAAATACATCGTCCTGCGCTGTCATACTTTTTCACCATTGCCCGTCGGACTTTGGCCAGAAATTGGCCGGAAAAGCTTGTTAAGGTATTTTAAGATTCGTTTACGTCCAAATCTCGGAACCCAAGGCACCCGACACCACCAAGGCACCTCACCTTACTCTGGAACTCTCTGTCATTGCTAACCATCGGACTTCAGCCGGTATGTTGGCCGAAAAAACTGCCGAAAAACTGCCTTGGAGTGTTTCTCGGTTTATGCGTGTCATCCTTGCGCAGGGCCATGCTAATCTTCTCTGTATCGTTCCAACTTTATCAGATGCTCCCTGGTAGTCGTTGGAGAGGTGGCAACGATGACCAAGGTGGTGACGACGTGAGGACGATGAGGCAAACGAAAGAAGAACCGCGCACCGGCCGACTGTCCTTCGTCGTTGATGATCACGATGGCCGGCAGCTAGCTCGGTGTTGTCATCTTCCTCACACGACGACGATCATGGCGAGAGGTATGGAGGAGCTACGAGCATCTTCGTGGTTGCCGAAGTAGGGTGATGGTGGCGTGTCGGCTAGGCAAGGCGGCGCTGCTCGAAGGAGGAGACGCGCGGCTTCCCTTGGCTGTGCGATCCTTTCTCGGCTTTTGAAGATGATGATGGTGTGGTTGGTGAGGTTGGTGAAGGTGCGTGGTGGCGGCTAGTGGTGCACGAAGGTGTGTGGTGGCGGTTGATGGCCTGGGTGGAGTTGGTGACGGTTGATGAAGAAGAAAACAAAGAAAGTGACGGAAAGGTTTTTAAAAAATGGTTTGGTCCCTCGTTATACTTTCGTCAATCTGTTTTTATCTCAATTTCGTAATATTGATCTTCCGTTAATTAATTCGTGTCGAATTAATTGTACCAAAAACATTAATATCGTATTCCTTTTAACAATATAAACTTTCTGAGATTAAAACCGTTACTCCTAACGCACAATATTCTTAACGTTATAACTTTACATTTTAACATAATGTTAACGTTACTTATTCGTTAGTTTTGTTCACGCGTTATAACGTTATCTATTCGTTATATTTATTTGTTAGATATTTCATCATCCGTTACGTTATAATATTATAACGTTGTTGATTCGTTCGTTTTATTTATTCATACGATCATAACGTCTCTCGATAAATAATCGTTGTTGATTAAATTATCCCAAATATTTCATAATAATGTTTCGTTCAATTATCTCAAATTTTCAAGCTTAAACCTGTGTCTCAAATGCATAATAACTTTAACGATGTAACGTTCATTGTTCATAAATTTTATTTACGCGTTTATTACATACGCTTCGTACGTATATTTTTAATCCAATATATATTTTTAAATTTGATAAATTTTTGGGTTATTACAGAAGCGATTGTCAAGTGGCCTAAGCCTAAGACGGTGGCCGAGGTTCATAGCTTTCTTGGACTCGTCGGGTACTATCGAAGGTTCATGGAAGGATTCTCAAGGATTGCATTACCTTTGATGAATCTCATAAGGAAAGCTTCAAAGTTTGAGTGGGGCGAGTGGTGTGAACGGATTTTTTAGAAACTGAAGAAATATCTTACAACTGCTTCGATTCTTGTACTGTCGTCAGGCCAGGAACGATTTGAAGTATATTGTGATGCATCAAAGCATGGACTCAGGTGCGTGTTGATGCAACATGGCAAGGTGATAGCGTATGCCTCATGATTACTTAAGCCTTATGAGAAAAACTATCCTACGCATGATCTTGAACTTGTCACGGTAGTCTTTGCTCTGAAGATATGGAGAAACTATCTTTATGGGGTTTCTTGCAAGATTTACACCGATCACAAGAGTCTCAAGTACATCTTCACTTAGAAAGAGTTGTACTTGAGACAGAGAAGATGGTTGGAATTTTTGAAGGATTACAACATCGACATTCAATATCGTCCCGGTAAAGCGAATCTTGTGGCCAATGCTTTGAGCCACAATGGTGTAACTGTTAATGCTATGAATATAATTTCGAGGGAAATCACGAAAGACCTACAAAGATTGAAAATTTCTGTTATAAACGCAGGGAAGCATGGAAGTTTAATGACCTTGGATGTGAAATCGACGCTGATTCATGAGATCATCGAGGCTCAGAAGGATGACCCTCAGATTAGGTCGATTCTTCAGAGAATCGCTAGTGGCAACGCTAACAGTTTTGAAGTACATGGTGATGGCTCCTTACATTTGTAAGGCAGGCTCTGCGTCCCAGTGAAGGATGGGTTGAGAGACGTCATATTCCGTTAATCCTGGGGGTAATAAGATGTACGAGGATCTGCAAAAGCACTTCTGATAGAACAACATGAAAAAAAACATCGTCGAGTATGTATCTCGATACTTGATGTGTCAACAGAACAAGACAGAACATCAGAGACTCGGTGGAATATTTCAATCATTAGACATTCCGACAAGAAAATGGGATTCAATCGTGATGGATGTTGTTGTTGGTTTGCCTACGACTTCTCTCGAAATGAATACTATATGGGTGATAAATGATCAACTTACTAAGTCGACTTATTTTCTCACCATCAAGAATGCGTGAAGCTTGGAACAGCTTGCAAAGGAGTATATCGCTGAGATTGTTCAGCTACATGGGGGTCCTAGCACAATTATGTCCGATCCAGATTTTGGCTTCCAAGCGAAGCTTTGGAAACAACTACAAGAGGAATTGGTGACGAAACTCAGTTTTAGCACTGCATTTCATTCTGTCACTGACGAACAAACAGAGCGCACCATACAAACACTAGAGGACATGCTAAGAGTTTATATGACTGATTTTCAAGGGTCATGGGAACGATATTTACCTTAATAGAGTTCTTATACAACAACAGTTATCAAGGAAGCATCGGGATGGCACCTTACGAGGCTCTATATGGGCGCAAGAGTAGATACCAGTTTGCTGATCAGATTTTGATGAGATTAAAGTAATCGGACCAGAGTTAATCCAAGATACGACAGAGAAGGTGCAGTTGATACGGTTCAGAATGCAAGTTGCACAAGCTCGTTAGGCAAAGTACGCTAATGTCAGAAGAAGGCTGTTCGAGTTCTCAGTGGGCGAACATGTATTTCTGAAGGTTTTCCCAACCAAAGCGTGCTCAGGTTTGGCAAGAAAGACAAGTTGTGTTTGAGGTACATTGGGTCATTTTAGATCTTGGAGCACATCGAAAATGTAACTTATCGCGTAGCGTTACCACTGAACTTATCCAAGATCCATGACGCATTTCACATATATTCATACTCCGAGCATATGTGGTCGATCCTTCACACGTTCTCAAGCATGAACCCGCTGAACTTAAAGAGGATCTGTCTTATGAAGAGCAACCAATGAAAATTTTGGAGTGCATGAAAAGAAAGCTTTGTAGCAAAACCATTCCCATGGTGAAAGTTTGATGGTAAAATCATCTCCCCACTGAAACAACTTGGGAACTCGAAGATGAGATGCAAGCATAATATCCTCAACTCTTCCAAGGTAAACACGTACTATAAGTTTTGAGGACAAAACTTCTTCTAAGGGTGGGGGGTTGGGGGGATGTAAGGACCGAGCAAGTATTTAGCGCAGCGCACGCCGCTCATGTCAAAACGAAGCCAAGAGCATGACGGGGCAAAGCACTCAGCGCCTATGAGGTAAATAAGAGGAAATGCTAGCAAAATAAAAACAAAAGCTGTGACGAATAACATTACGACATCAAGACATTCATGTTTAACTTGGTCGACCAATAGAAAAATGACAGGACTATCCATGACTTTACAAGACTTTAAGGACACTTGAGTCTTAAGTCTCAAGCTTAAAATTAACAAGAGTTACATATTAGCCTATTTTATATGATATTCAACAAGACAAAGACATGTTAAGGTAAGAATCTATTTGTGCCATTAAGTAACAAGTGTATGCATATGTGTTATTGCCATGGTTAAGGAGATGATGACTAACCACTTCATGTGAGACTATAAATAGGCATGTTAAGGGCTCCTAAGATGATCTGTAGACACTCAAGTTCGTGGCCTAAGTGGAGAGGAAAGGGGAAGAAGAAGTAGGGGAGTTAAGCAAGCTTGACAAGGACGCTAAGGATTCCCGACGTGCTTGTGCGAGATTATAAGGATTAGTTGTGTACGACCTTAATGGACTTGTTATTCTTTGTAAGTAGGTGTGTAATGAGTTTAACAACCTAGATTTGTAGGTGAAGTCGAGCCTAAGAGGTCCGAGAAGGTCGGGTTATAGTATAAGACGCAAGAAAACAAGCAGTGCGCGAGGTAACTATATATGGGTTTATATTTGTCATGGTTCAAATCGCTATTTTTCCCACGGTTTTGTGTGTGTTCTAATATGAATATGACTCTGGTTGTGTGTGAGAAACAAGCCTTTGTAAGTTACCAACATGGTTTATAAGGTTATCGACACGTTTTTCATGAAAGCCGACATTCTAACTTGTTACGCTTAGAAAATCAAGAACTGTTTTATATGCTTTGCGAGTTGGTTTTTGTGGTCATGAAACACTAAGAACATGTTAAGGAAATATATTCCCAACTAAGATAACAATGACGTACGTCGGTAGGTCCTCGTCGACCCTAGGTGCAACTAATATGTCATAGCGACTCAAGTACGCCAAAGCATGACCGCTCGTGACCAAGGTTGTTAAACGTTATAAGTCTCATGGTTGATTTCTTACTTCAAAACCACAAATCGAAAGTTAAATAAGAACATTTAGCAAGTGTTTGATGCAAGAAATCATTTAGATGACAAGTCTTACTATGTTTCCATGACTATCTCTTTCCCATGTGCGTAATGGCCTCATCAAAAGCTCAAGTGTGTTTGTATTTTATATGTGTCATGTTCTCTCTCTTTTGGACTCAAAGAATCAGGTTTATGCAATGTAATAATTATGTGTTTGGTAGTTGCAAGCTGCTTAAATATAATATTACGCAATGCTTTCACATGTAGCGCTTTTATATGATTGAAACCGTTTCATCGGAGTCTCTATGTTTTTACGTTCCATAGTATAGTTGTTGAGATTTTTATCTCATTTTTTTTAAATGTTTTTCAATGTTTTCAGGAAGGCAAGCGGGGGAAGGATACGACAACTAGCGAGCGAACTTAGTTCATGACGGTTGTTGTGTACATGAACATTTATAAGAATTAAGCTACTTTTTATGCTTAATTAATAACACTTTGATACCCTACCACTCTTTTGATATATAATGTATCATGTTTATGTATTTTTGCGACTCGATGATATTATTTGGTTTGAGTCATGACAATGACGCGTATCACCCAAGGTGGGGCGTTACAATTAAATACAAATTTATCATAAGAATCAATTATAACATAATTTATGTATTTATAATTTGAAGTTGTTTTCAATATGATCAAACATCATTTGATATAGAAATAAGCTAATCAAAATACGAATAGTGTTTCTTTGAAAATGTTACTCTATTATAGTAATGACATTTTGAAATTGTTTCTCTATCGTGGGAGAAAAGGAGTACAAGATTTGTAACAGACTTTGCGATTCATCGTGGTGAATCAATATTAAGGGACAATCAAATGATGATTTCATAAACTGTCCGTATATTCATCATTATACTTTATGTATATTCATCATTATACTTTATATCGTAAAGTCTTACATGTGACATTACCTTTGACATTTTTGCATCGACCAGAGAAGACAAAGCTTCTTAAAATGAATCCCAGTTTTGCATCAACGGTACGTAACCAAGTCGACAAAGTATTGCAAGCAGTAATCTGTTGTGGGAAGAACATACAAGTACTGGGAAACGGTAATTTTCAGCAGTTGCTAGCTATTCTACTGAGACAAGAGAAAAAAGGGGGAAAAAAGACATAAGCCCAGAGTTGCTCTCAATGGAGAATATACAATGCCATTGATATTTTATAACTAACGAGAAAAAAAAAAAATCCTCTTCTAAACAAAATGGATAACAGAATCTCGTCTCCCGTCCCAACTAGAACAACCAAACTGCTACGCGCCTGCAACAACACCAAACCGGTCTTGCAGCATAGCCTGCCTTTCCTTTTTCATCTTCTTCACCAACTCCAATGTTTTCGGATTATTGAAGCGGTCATTGACAAACTTCCTCTCCTCAGCCTGAATCTCCTTGATGGCACTAGGATACAGGTTTGGAGGTGGTTTCTTTCCTAGTTGGCGTGCGATCTGCTTCAGTCGAGCATATGCCTTCTTCTTGGTTGCCTTGTCTGACTTGTACTCCACCTGTGAAATGCACAGCAGTGGACATTAAATTGCAAATAAGGAGGGAAGAGGCAAAGCTAGAACTTGACTTGTTATGCAAGTTCAACATACATCAGCAATGGCAATTGCGTCTTCCTCCTTGACACCTTGCTCCTTTAGTTCCAACACCCGCCAGGCAAAGATACGGGCTGGTACAGGTTTGAAACTGTTGAACCTGCAAGATTCAACGAACAAAATTACATGCATACCCCTATTTTTGCAACTTTGAGATTCGTACCCCTAATTACATGCATACCACCATCCACTTTATTACACCCACAAACTAACCACATCAGAATTACAGACTATTCCAACCAAGACGGTTGCAGTGACTATAGCAACCACTTTTTCATGTCTGCAAACATACCCCTCTGATCTGTGAGGGTGGAGAGAACAGTACAGCCTTGAGAAGATGAGTACAAGCATAGCATAACATAAACAGAATCTCATCACCTTGCAAAAGGATAGTAGTCATAATTTTAGTTGGCCTCGGCAGTGTTGCTGCTGCATCACTTTTTTCAAGTTTGATCATGATAGATATAAACTAGCTGGTTCAAGTGAACCCAAGTAATAGAGAAAATCTACTGCACACTTCCTTCTAACCAAACAATGCTGCTTGTTGAAAGCATAATAATAAAGCATGATAAGAAGATGATAAGCTGATGGAAAAACCGACAACTCACTTGATTGGATCCTGATAATGAGAATCAGGATGCTTGCTATAGAACTTTTTAATATAAGGATCCTCCGGGAGAGTGATAGGCTTGAGCTTTCCATCCGAACGAGGGAATGTCACAGGAGGAGATCTGTGAAACAGAAAATGTAGAATTAAGTTTATACACACACAAAAGATGGACCTTTGGGCCGGAAGAGCTTGAAGTGATATATCTGGTGAAACAAAGACATCTATCTTAATTCACAATATTTATATGAATATGGATTAACCAGTCACCATGAAAGATTTGTTAAGCACGGTCCAATATTCAGAACACTGTGTCATGTGCTCAGTTAGCGTATTCCTAGTGCACAAAGCGAGACGTGCTCGTCAAAAGAGCCCTATAACCAATATCGCTGCCTTATGTCCAAAAATAAGAAAAGCCAAAGAGCTAAATTTACCGACAAATACCAATTAAATGGCCAAAACCCTAATTCTTTTGGCCTATGAGGAATCTCCCTACACAAAGACTGCATCCCCATATCCCACACTGAATTTGTTCCATTGGTACCGCTCATAACCTA
The DNA here is from genome assembly GCA_035668315.1 of Drosera spatulata. Taxonomy (NCBI): domain Eukaryota; kingdom Viridiplantae; phylum Streptophyta; class Magnoliopsida; order Caryophyllales; family Droseraceae; genus Drosera; species Drosera spatulata. The sequence continues at coordinate 8,804 of JAOVYX010021552.1, forward strand.
ATGGCTTCATCGTCAATAAAACACAGAAGACCATCCCAGCAAAAGGCTACCCAAGCTTACCTCTTCGACCGCAGTTACCATGTTCGCTCCGCACTACACAACTATTACACCCGAAAACCTACTAGTGGCATAGATTTCAATGTACACCTCCTCGTGAAAGTACTCGAGCACATTGTTCCTATTACACGGAACACCAAACGGGATAACATAATCCGATAACTATGATCTCGACACGGCCAAATCGCAAATCCGTCATCTTCAAAAAACACAATACCTCATCAATTCAATTTTCACAGCATCAGAGTCCATTTCTCTTATCCTCGTTTCTTTCTTTTTCTTTTTCTTCTTCTTTTTTTCCTCTCTTCATTTTCAGTGAATAAAACTCTCTCTATTTCACCATACAATCCATCCATGAATCCAAATCACACATCACAGCAAAACTGATCACCAAAATCATTGCAGATCAAATAATAAGATTCAAATCCAATCGAAATCGAGAATTCGAGATCGATTACTCAACTCTTCCATTGCTTTGAGCCAGAGCGGCTCGGGTTTCGCCAGGCTCTTCACAAGCCGCCTAGTCTTCGTCAACAGATCTCCTTTCATATACGACATCGCCGCCGCCTCTCTCTCGATCCTCCGTCGCCGATTGCTCGCCGGAAATTCGATCTGTTGGTTCGCCGATGCGGTGAGGGGTGGTGTGGGAGATGTGTGGATGTGAGTGGAAATGGGCCGTGGGTTGTGGGCTGGGTCTGTGGGCTGGCCTTAGTGGTTTGTTGTTGGGCCAGTTTTTTCTTTCTCTCGGCAGGAATTCGTTTCTGTCACTAGTGTTAGGTTTTGTTAAACTACTAGGTCAACGTTGTATGCTTCAAATCAGCCTACGAATTTACGTTTGTCAGAAACCTTGCAGACTAACAGTACCGGAAAAGCATATGTGCAGCAACAACAACGTTACATGACGATTTTATATACTAGTAAATTGAAATTTTTATTTTGTAAATTAATAAATATATATAATTTAATTTTAGTGTATTTTATAACTAAAATCTAAATATATACATTCAATAAATTATAATATTATTTTTTAATTTATAATATAAATTTTTCAAGACACAGTATTACAACAACTTACTTGTTGCTCCAGTAGCACAAATGACGATCGTCTGTTTACAGTATACTCGTGAAATTAGTGAAACGTTTTGATACATATGAGAAAGTTTCTTTAAGATAGATTTGATTTGTGTGACAATATCGTCGAGGAAAAGTTCTACCAAAACTACAAATAAATGATATAAAATTCATTAATATATACCTTAATATTTTTTTCAGTACGAAATCTTATTGGGACAAGAAAAATGGACAATAAAATATCGAAAAATCAGTTCTATCAAAAGTTAATTGATTGTAAAAGGGATAATAAAAAACATAAAAATATATATCTAAGATGATCAGACATAGTTCTAAACAAATTTTTCGTGTAGTTACAAAATACGTAGAATAAATCATTTATTTTTGTCATGAGCGAAAAGAAATTTGTTACGATGCTTGGTACTAATACTGTTGGAACAAATAAGCACAAATCTTATGGGGTGAAGCCCAATCAAAGGTCCAACATTATTGAGTCATGGGATCTATAAGAAAAGGTCGCATGACATCTCATGGATGGTCAACTCACCTACCTACTAAGAAAATGATAAATTTCCACCATGCAAAGAAAGAATAGTATATTATAAATATTCTCATTTATTACTTAAAAAATTAAGATTCTCTTGATCATATTCAGTCGTTAAATTTCTATTTGTTGGATCTTCGGCATTGGAGACCGGGCTTCTTGTTTCTGGTCTGTGCAGGTTTTCATATCGGGACCAAGGCACATCAACCAAAATTTCATTACACAAACACCAGGACTCACGAACCCAAGTCTCCTACCTGATTTCAATACAAACAATTCGACGTCCATCGCAGGACCCGGTCTAATGACGCGAGTCGGTAGAATGTTCGACATCAAGCATAGTAAACCCACAGTAACAATAACAATCGATAAGAGAGACCGCCCCGACTCGATGTCCCTCCCTTGACTTGAGAGGAAGAGACGATGGGGCAAGGTGCGAACATGGAGACAGTGACAGTCGAGATGCTCGATGAACTTCGACTTTAGATGGAACTCGGGTTATCGACCCATTGGGTTGAAAAGGGTTAGACCTGGTCATTGGTCCTTTCTACTAAAAGGAATCTAGACTTCCACCCGTTATGCTCTTGAGAATCTTATCCATGATTTTCTTAAAAGGAAAAGTGGTCAGAGTTAACTACCCAATTTTGTTCTTGAAAAGATTGAAGAAGTTAAAGAATAGCTTGGCGGTAATCGCTAAACTCGAGACCCCGATCTTCCGAGCAGAAAGATAAAAAGTGGAGATTTGCGAAGCAATGTTGGAGGTGAACTAAAAGGACGAAAAATTCATAAAAGAAAAGACCGACTCCATGAAGAGATGAATAGAAAAATGAAAGTCTTCCTTGATGGTATTCGTGCAGAAAGGAAGATACCGGGGCTAAAAGAGGGTATACAAAAATCAAAGGAATCATGAACTCGATACTCGTTATAGAGTTAGGCCGATTTTCCATTACAAAAAAAAAAAAAAAAACATCTAGCGACGGAATAAATTGACGACGGAATAAATCCGTCGCCATGTTTTGACTTTGGCGACGGATTCCATCGTTAAATTTTTTTCCCAAAAAACAGTCAACGTCCGTCGCTAATACGAATAATTCAAGCGACGGATCCGTCGCTAAACTTTAAATTTGAAACAATAAACCAACAATATTTATATTAAATAAATTAGAGACGGATTCCGTCGCTGAATTTAATTTTTTGGTTTATTCTAGCGACGGATCCGTCGCTATGAGAATGACCTAGTTTTTCTTGAAACACATTTCATATTTTTAAATAAGGAAAAAAAAATTATGTAGAAAATAATCCTTAAAGACGGATTCCGTAGCTAAAGTATTATTCTTAATAATTGAAATAGTTAGAGACGGATTACGTTACTAAAATAATTTTTGTTAAATTAAAATATATTTTTTAATATTTATACACTTATCATATAAAATTATGTATATGAAATACTTACACCAAAACACATAATTTGATATAGATGAAAAAAAGCACATATATTTTACTAAAATTATAGTTTAATATATTAAATATGATGTTTGAATATTAATACAATGTAAAAAATTTTAAATGGAAATCAAAATATATATTGAAGGGAATAATTTTATTTTATGATGAAATTAAACCCAAAACCACATTTGAAGTAGCAATTATGTGAAAAAACGTGTTTAGGGTTCGGTTTTAGGGTTTCTTTAGCGACGGATCCGTCGCTATATATCAGGTATTAACGACGGATTCCGTCGCTAATATCTAAAGTTTTTATATTAAAAAATTACTGGAAACGGATTCCGTAGGTAAGCTATTTTTATGTTAGGGTTAGGTTTTAGGGTTTTCTGTCTGGATTTTATTAGCGACTGATCCGTCGCTATATGTGTTCCATTCACTTTTTCATGTGATATATTAACGACGGAATCCGTCGATAATATAATTGAGTTTAATGATTATGTTTGCGACGGATTCCGTCGCTATATTTGTTCATTCCACACTTAGGAAAAAAATGAATATCAATAATTTATATTAACGACGAAATCCGTCGTTAAGTTTAATCTTAACGACGAAATCCATCCTAATGTTTTGTTGTTCCCACAAGATCAGAATTGTTCTTATCCGATCTGCACAAAAACACACACATTCCTACCGTGGACGAACAAAGGCATTCCCCTCCCTATTCACGATCAAAGACGAACACAGCCATCCCGTCTCCGGCGGACGCTAGATTCGAGGACGAACGTAACACAGATCTGCAAGCTCGGTGTCATTTCCCGTTTTTTGGGTTGATTGCAAGCTCGTCTCCGGTGAATCGAAGCACGGTTGATTGCAAGCTCCGAATTCTCCCGCTTTGTGGTTTTGAGCACGGTCGATTGCAAGATCCGGGAGGAAGAGTTTGTGGTTGTGGTTGGTTTGGGCATCAGCAATTAACAGCGACAAGGTATGTGGTTTTGAGCACGGTTAATTGATTGCGCACAGATTTCTCCATGTTTATTCTCAACTTCTTCCTTTTAGCTGTTTAAGCTTGATTTCTTGAGCAAAAGGGGTTGTGCGATTTGGTTCTGTGATTTGGTGTTGCGTGATTCTGAGTTTTGGTTTGGGGATTTTGTTCGATTTGAACTCTCACAGATACAAATATTATCCAGATTCAAATATTTGAGCAAAAGGGGTTGTGTCATTTGTTTGGGGATTTTGTTCGAAAGGGCTGATGAGCTCTTAGTTAGTGATGGTGATATGGTAGACATACGATATGATGATGCTTTGGGTGTTGAAGTTGAAGGATCTTTGAATAGCGGCAGGCATATGTTTGCTTTAAACAAATTGCAATTGGTGCAAACTTATACAGGAGGTAATCTGCATTTGCGTGATTCTGAGTTTTGCGTTAATTCTCACTGCACCTTATGTTATCCAGGTTCAAATGAACTGATAGAGAACAAAATAATTTCACCTGATAGAACAACGAGATCATGATATAGGAGATTAAGCTGTGGATTTGAGGAAGCTTGATTGTTTAGGGGATTTTGATTTATGGGATTCTGGGTTTTGGTGTTGAATTGTGAAGAATGTGTGATTGATTGAATGATATGGTAAATGCTCACATGGTTTAGTTCATTCTCTAAATTCACATGATATGTTCATATCTCAGAAAGAACATATATTTCGCAACAATAAGCGATAACGGCAGCAGATACAACAACTGAACTAGAATAATAGTTGGAAGTATAAGTGCCCTGCAGGACCATGTGTAAACTGATGACAGGAACATGCATAAACCGTGGGAAAACCATATGACTCCTAAGAAAGATATGTTATCCTTTCCAGTGTAGACACGATGCAAGCTCATAACATGCTTAAAGGTTTTTCGACCTTTGTTCATGGATTTAACACATTCTCCGTATCATATAGCTGACCTCATCCAGTGGAATTCATACTTAATAAAGCAGAAGACAGTACAAATCGATGAGACCCTTTTACTCATATATATATATATATATATATATATAAAAACTCATTGGACTTGGCAGTGACAAATATGTAGTGTAGTCAGAGAAACACTAAGTATCCAGTGGCATGCTGTCTATATATTGAAAAGAAAAATAAAAGAAGGCTGAATCTATCAAAAGGAGAAACTACTGCAATCTCACTACACTTGGACGAAGGAAACATGACCAAATAAGGGGAGGGACATCTAAATTAGTCCAGTGTTGTATTTTTTTGGGACGAAGAGAGTACTTTTCTATTTTTTTTCAACGAAGAGAGTACTTTTTTTTTTTCAAATGATTTTTGGGTTTGCAAATTCTGTAGAACGAGGTTTAATTACAAATCGTTGTATCATAGATTTCTCTTAAGCTTTATAGGCAAGGCCCTTCAGGTTACACGCTTGTCCATTTACGGTTTGAAAGGTTGAATATTGGTGTGTTAGATATGTATCCATATTCTTTGATGGGAAACTGGCCGAAAATCCATGATCTAGTATCTCTTCAATGGCGTGTTTGGGGTATTTCGATCTTTGAGTAAGAGTGGAGTTGATTTTGAGCCTGAACAGCCTCTTATTGATGTAGGAGCACTGTTGGACTGAATTTGCATCAAGGAGAAGCGTCTGGTAAATTAAATTTCAGACTTAGTTTTATTTTCTGATTGATTTCGTTTTAAATATCTTTATGTATATAATTTCGTGATTTTGTAATAAATTTTTTTACAGGAGGTGAGCTTGAAGAGGAAAGCCACACAGATGGAGGTGTACGTCGAGACTCACAAGAAGTCCGACGCCCCGAGCGTGATGGAGGCGATACAGACGGGAAAGTCGCTAGCGAATATTCCTCTTGTTGACGAGACGGCGACTCAATTTAGGGTAAATTTAATATTGTTTTTGTCTTTAATAAATATTGAATTTCATGTATTTCTTGCTTATTTTTAAATGCATTACATTTATTTATTAACAAAGCTATTGCATTGTAGGATGCATTTTATGAGAGATTCAGACAGATACCTGAGTCCCAAGTGAATGAGAGCATGGATCCCGAGGATGCGCAGCAGCAGCTTGCGGCTACCACATCCAAGGCCTATCTCGAGGTTGCTGGCACGACGAAGGGAAGGGTGTACGGTTTTGGTTCTGCAGCGACTCAATACTATTCTAAGTCCGTGCTCAGTCAGGCATCCAGGACGGCATCTTCCCTATCTTCTCATACTGTGCCGGAGGATTATTACCATCTACAAGAAGAAGTCGTCAAGCTCAGAGACACCGTCGCCACACAACAGCAGGCCTACAGTTTCCTTCAGCAGACGGTTGTAGGCCAACAAGAAGAGACGAACATGCTACGACGTCAGATGGCACTTCTCTTCGTCAAGATGGGGATGGATCCTTCAGCAACTTGCAAGGCACAGGCTGGGATCCCTTTGCCTCGATTTTCTCCTCCACCAGACGACGATGCAAGCCCTCCCGAGCAACAAGATATTGGATTATCAGGACTTTGAACATATATTTTTATCGAACAAAATGTATTATGATTTTCAAACATTGTAATAGAATGCATTTTTAGTTTGCTTGTAATTTAATACAGGCTGTAATTTCTGTATTTTTTATTTATTTATTTTAAATCAAATAGAAGTTAGCGACGGATTCCGTCTCTAAATAATATCTAAAATGAAAAAAATAACTTGAACTTAGAGACGGAATCCGTC
>JAOVYX010021553.1:0-15639 GCA_035668315.1 Drosera spatulata
CACCACCACCACCACCTCCGATCAACTTCGCCTCGTAATTGACCTCGCAAACCCCAAGCACAAAACCCTATCGAAATTCGAAGAGTTTATTGCGTCGGGGATTTCAGCAGTGGTGTTAGGGCTCATCGGGTCGCTTCTACTTTGAGGCTGCCTCTCTTTCTCGTTTCACTAGGGTTCTTGCATTCTGTCCCACACAATATCAAAGTCCATCTCAATCCCATTTCCCCAAAACCTATTTCACCGAAATGAACAAATCTGAATCTAATTCCTTGATTTTTAGAGAAACTTTTGTGAATTTATCCATGGAAGCACATCTTGTCCTTTGTGGATTCATCCTATATAAGCATATTACAGGTTGTTCAAGCACCACGATTGTCTGGAACGTGTTCTTATTTAGCTGAGCAAGGAGCCAGAAATTCTATCGTAGGTGGTCGATTTGATGTCGGTGAAGGTGTTGGGATCGAAGTCGGGGAAGAGGGAGAGTTCATTGTGGTAAAAGGTGAGTTGGGATTGGAAGGAGGGGGAGAAGCGATGCGGTGGTGTGGTTGTGTTGGTGGTGAAAGAGGGGGCAATGAGGAGGTGGAGGAGGAGGAGATGGAAAAGGTTAGTGCCTTGGTGGTGATGGGATTCGTCATGGGTGTGTGCTAATGGTTGTGGTGAGGTGTGCGACGATGGTGGTGGTGAGGGCTGTGACGACGATGGTGGCGAGATGTGTTAGGGTGTTAGGGTCAAGGGCATTAACAAATACTGGTGGTGTTAGCAAAAAAGAAGCGGTAGGGGATTTTTTTTTATATTTTTATAATAAAGGGTAGTTAGTATCATTTTTATAAGATTACGAGTGATCAGTTATTAATATTTACGGATAAGATTTTATTCTTATAAAAACAAACTGACTGATTGATCAATATTGACCGTGGATCATTGCGCTTGTTAAAATGCGGAATCCTCCAACAAAGATGAGTTTCAAGATTGTCGAAATTCCGGCCCACGTTTTTTTAGAAGAATCCAAAGTCGTACCAAGAAAACGTGGTGACATTTCAAGTGGAAAGGGTGGGGTTAGTTTGCCCATCTTCCATTGCTTTCTTTGCGTGGAGTGTTCAACCACACACACGGGATTCATACATTAAAAAAAGGAAAATTTACAGATTGGTTCGTTTTTTTTATTCGTAATTTAGTATTAAAAGATGGATCATAAATGTCCTCATTGTTGCATCCCAACAAGGCTATGCTTTTTGCCATCATATTTTCATCTGATCCTCCAGGAAAATGAGACGTGCACCAAAATCTAATGGTATTCTGGTAATTTTGCTACCGTCTAGAAGTTCAATATAGCTTCAAATTGTTGCAATTTATCCATGAAATAATGTCACCGTCCATATCCTTTTATATATGTCACCAACCAATACACCTCTGTAACTCTATTCTTCTATCAAAAAAAAAAAAAAAGAAAAAGAAAAAGAAAGAAACGTCTTTTTTCAATTCACTCCGTTTCATAATATTTATAATCGTTTGATCCGACACAAAAATTTATGTGTGTATCGAATTTTTGTGAAATTCGATAAAAAAGAAAGGATATTTTTAGGGATAGTGAGGTTGTTGTGGAAAAAAATATTAGATGTAGTGTATCAAATTATGATTGATGTGATTTTTTTAATACTCCCTTTGTCCCACACCATAGATACACCACTTTGACATGACACGTATGTCGATGTAAAGTTTAACGCGTGCATAACGACGATCAAACATAATTTTTTATAAATTTATCGTGAAACATCGATGATTGTGTAAATTATGTATTTCAACCTAATACATGTTACGGGACGATCACTGATTTGATATGAAAACGAGATATATATTTATACATATAAAATAGTCTAAAATACATATATATTGCATCTATTATGGGACAAAGAAAATATTAAACATTAATTAAAAGAGAAAAAATTCCAAATAAATTTGGATAATCCAAAAAAAATGTATTTACATATATTAGAAAATATTAAATTCATAGTAGAAATGACCAATTCCAAAAAAATTACATTTAAGAAAAATCTTTTTACTAAAAATAAAAATTTATTTTGAATTTAATTATTTTTTTTAGATTTAGTCCTTTTCGTATATATTACGGGAAAGAGAGAGGATTACTCCATATTCCGAAAATGAGCAAAGCCGCCGGCTAAATTACCAAAAAAACATCCTCACCGGTCACCAGGCAGCCTGTCCAGATAATGTTTTTCCCGTGAACAGACAAACAGGCGCACCATCATCGTCAGTCGTCCGTCTTTCTTCGCATCGCCGTGGACTTTTTTCTTCCTATCACCAGCCAAATGAAACCTCCGCAGCAACCCCAAACAACATCAATTTCCTCTTTTTGTTCAGTTTTTAATGACAATGATCTATTTATTCTTGGTGAAAGAATTTTCGACTAGAAAAATCCGATGTTGTATCATGTACTACTTATTTTGAGGAAAGCGAGGCTGTCGTTGATTCGACAAAAATAACCCGCACTCATAAAAATTTGATTTTTATAATTAAAAAAATAAATAATGATTATTCGATGATTTTTTGGAATTTTTTAATTATGTAGAAAGCTACAGTTTAATTGGATGCATCAATTGCAGTCATTTTATTCCCAATTAGAGATTATGTATAATTATTTCAGATAAAAGATAATATTATTTTCGTCTCAAAATAATTATATTATTTTGTTAAATCGAAATATCCTGTTTGTAATATTTTCTTAAGTAAAATTAAGTTATATAAAATATACTATTATCCCTATTTTATATCATATCCTATCAACCCTATTTTTCTTCTTCTTTATATCTCACTCTTTTCTCTCAAAGGGATAAATTGATAAAATATCACCTATTCAATATTCTCTTAAATATTTGAATAAAGTCAAAATGTCCTAATAATTTTAGGACGGAAGGAGTAAATATTTGAATTATATTTCTTCCGTCCCATGAATAGTATAATATTTTGACTTTGAACGTCAATTTTTGTTTGTGTTGAATTTTATAAAAATGATTTATTTATTTTTTTTGATTTTATGAAAGAGAAAAGTAAGAAAAAATAATGAAATGAACTGATATGATACAAAGTAAAAAAATAAAGATATTTTGATAGTTTTATTGAAAAATTTATAAATATAAAAATATTATATTTTTTGTGGGACACTCTAAATATGAAAGTGTTACATCTTAGATAAAAACTTCAAGATCTATTTGATATCACTGTCCAAAATTATAAAACTCAAAATTAATATCGAAAATCAAGAACACTTCATAAAATAAAAATCTTTTTTTATAAAGAAAATATTGAATAGTATACTTACATGAAACAAAAACAAAAACTAAAAATCATTTTTTATATTATACATTTTTTATTTTTGTTTTATTCATTTAAAAAGCAAAAATTAACATCAAATAATTTTATTTATTTTATTATTTAATAAAAAAAAACTACAAACAACAACGAAAAACCATCACAAAACACTCACATGAATCGAGTTACATAATCTTCATCTCGAAGTATTATCAAAATAACAAGAGTAAAAAAAAAAAAACAAAAAACAAAAATATCAACAACAAACACCTTGCTCGTGGAGGGCAAGCAAGCTCCACGCCTCCACACCTCACATAAGACAAAAACAAAATAAAAACAATGCAAACAAATCCCAATTTCTTCTCTCAAAAAAAAAAAAAATCCAAAACCACTGTTGACAACTATCCATCCATCAAATCCGACCGCCCCGAAAATCCCTCCCATTCTCTCTACTTTCTCTCTCTAAAAATGTCCGAAACCAACTCCACCACCGCTCCTCCGGCGGTGCCGCCGCGGCCATCTAAGCCAACGATCTCGCTCCCGCCTCGAGCACCAATGGATTCGATCTTCGGTTCCGGATTTGGCGCGAGTCCGGGGCCGATGACGCTGGTCTCGAGCTTCTTCACCGACGGAGATCCGTATTCCGATTACCGATCCTTCTCTCAGCTCCTCGCCGGCGCCATGGCCTCTCCCGCTGCCGCGAGGACGGCGGCGGCGGAGGGGAGTGGAGAGAAGAGGCGGGAGGGAGGAGGGGGATTGAAGGGGGAGAGGCCGCCGGGGCTGGTGGTGAGGTCGCAACAACAGCAAGGGAAGGGGGTGGAGCAGGTGTTTACGATTCCGGCGGGGTTTAGTCCCGCGATGTTGCTGGATTCGCCGAGCTTGTTTGGTGGTGGTCAGGTGAGGGGATTCGGTGTTGGATTGGTGGAACTGTCATTATCTTCTGTTGAAACTTTTGGTAGAGCTGCTTCCTCCAAAATTGCGTGGTGTGGTGGAGATTTGATTTGATTGTGCTTTTCTTCCTTCTCTTTTTTCTTTTTGATTTGATTGTGTTTGGTTGGGATTCATTGATGGATTGCGTTGGACCAGATTATTTCCTATTGAGATATTACACTTCTTTCTCTTGCAGAAATTCATGGATAGCTCGAAGTTAAAACGACACTTTCTTAGTCATACAGGAGAGAGAGGCTTTGTTTGCCGTCATGAAGGATGTGGCAAGGTGATGACTCTTATCAGCTCTGCAACCTTATTCTGAAATGTCTTAAAATAAAAATTAAATCTTCACAATGGTCTGGGAAGAGTTGGGTTGTTTTGTTATTTGCCATGCTTTGTGGTTTTCATGTCGGCCTACCTGCGCTGTCTCTTTTTCCTGTTCACCTATGGAGTGGTTGATAGTCATGTTCCTTTACTTAACATGGATTGAGCAAATGCAGGCATTCTCCCTTTGTTTTAACTTGAAATCTGCCCTTACCCTGATTGCGGAAGGAGATATACTCATGAGTATAAGCTGAAGAATCACATTGTAACTCGGCATGAAAAGGTTCGTATTTCTTCTGCTGATGTCTGATGATCATGGACGTGATTCAGTATGCCGGCATTCTGGTATCCACTGGATGCCGTATTGATCTAATGCATATCTGCTATTCTCATCGATATTTTTCAGACTCCAACCAACACGCCAAATTATATCTTGCCTCCAGAGAAGCCACTCAAGACTCCAAAGCTCACAGCTATGGCTCAGGCCTCCCCGTTGTGGCTCGGCCCTTTGCCTGTCCTTATGAGTGCTGTGAAATGGCCTACAAATATGAATACAAGTTGAAAGTCCATTTGAAGAGCGCCCATGCAGCGGAGAAAATTGCTAAAACTGCCTTAATCATGATCCTTATTCTCGGAGGCCACTGGGAAATCGTAAGAACTCAAAGCATACCAGAGCCAAGCCAAGCTTGAAGCTGCCTCGGTCCAAAATCCCACGGCAAAAAGGCTCCAGCTTCTTTCCTTCTGATTTCGAGGTGTTGAAGAAACAGTGGTGGATGAGGGAGAAAGTGTACTAGGAGGTGAGGGGATTCGGTGTTGGATTGGTGGAACTGTCATTATCTTCTGTTGAAACTTTTGGTAGAGCTGCTTCCTCCAAAATTGCGTGGTGTGGTGGAGATTTGATTTGATTGTGCTTTTCTTCCTTCTCTTTTTTCTTTTTGATTTGATTGTGTTTGGTTGGGATTCATTGATGGATTGCGTTTCGCTGAAAGATTTATATATGAAGTTATTCTGATTGCTGTTTATTTGTTGGTTCAGAACTGCTAATATGGTAAGTGTTGAGGATGAGGAGTAGATGGAGTTGACTAATTTATGCAATTGGTATCATGAATGTTGTCCATTATGGGAGCACCTGAGTTGTCCTTGTCCTCGTAGGTTAAGGAATGTTGAACCAGCTAGGTCAATGCTAATCGAATGGGAGGAAATTGTGATTGGAGTGTTCATAGTAAATGGCTAGGAACTATTGGGGCTTAGTTGATAACCATCCATCTAGGATGTGGCCAAACCTAGAAGCTTCATTTGATTCAAAGAACAGGAATGGTGTTTGAAATGTGATATCACTCTGCGTGAGATGTTTCTTGCCTCGAGTCTTGTAGAGATCACAGGAGCTAAATAGTATCTGGAGTCTTTCGAGGCTAATGAAGACCTTGAGGTTCTATAAATTACTGTCTGCTTTAGAGCATTATTAGTGGATTCCCCAAATCATTCCCTATCCTTAAATACAGGGATTTTTGTGAAAAATAACTCACGCACCAGTTTCCCTATCCCTATACTCATCCTATTTTTTATCCCTATCAAAAATCCCTACTTCAAGGGAATGAAAAACACATTCCTTATGTCACATTTATTATTATTTTAAATTAATTATAACTAAAAAAAAGAATAATTATAATTTAAAATAAATTTTCAAACTTACAAAATATTAATTTCAATTTAAAAATTAAAAAAATTGTTTTTAATAAAAAATTATTTATTTTTCTTAATGACAAAAATCATTTGAAGGCTTATATATCACAAATAGTATATACAAAATATTAATAATAAACATGGATATGAAAAAATTTGTATATAAATAACTTGAAAAAAACTATAAGAAAACGATATAGGGAATCTGTTGGGTGACCGGTGAAAAACTAGATCCCTATATAAAAAGAATGACACTGTAACACTTTAAGGTAGAGATAAGGATAGGGAAACTGTTGCGAATGGTCTTAAGTTAAATGAATTTCTTCTCGATAATGGGAGCGGCGCTGTGTAAGTGTTTCCATAACATGATGACTTAGGATTGTGTTGGATTCTGATTTATTTTGATTGAATGGTGTTGCAGAGTCCTTTTGGGATGTCCCACCAGCAGGCGTTAGCTCATGTCACGGCCCAAGCGGCACAAGCTCAGAACTTCTCATCTTCATTAGCTATAGCTCCTCCCACATCCTTGGCGTCTTTTTCATCCTATGCTTCTGAGACATATGCTCAACACAATGCACCTCCTCCTGCAACAGAAACTATAAAAGAGTCGTCGCAAGTCTCCGATTATGATCAAAGAATCCAGGCTTCGGTTGTTACTGTCGATAAGCCTGTTGAGGATGGCTATAACTGGAGGAAGTATGGGCAGAAGCAGGTCAAGGGGGGCGAGTTCCCGAGAAGCTATTACAAGTGCACAAATCCTAACTGTCCGGTTAAAAAGAAGGTGGAACGCTCTCTTGAGGGCCTAGTGACCGAGATAATTTATAAAGGACAACACAATCATCCGCAACCAACATCGAAACGATCAAGAGAGGCTGGAAATACAAATGTGAGCTCTAGCTCTGTCGCTCGGGGAAACTCTGACAGTGCTTTGCAAGGTCAATCTAGAAATGCAAACAGTTCGACTGACGAAGCAGGCCTTTTGCAAACTAGAGTAGATCATGAATCTAGCCAGGCCACCGTGGAACATTTATCAAGCGATGATGAGGAAGAAGAAAATGGAGGGACTAACGTTGATGAAACGGATGAAGATGAACTCCAATCCAAGAAAAGGTTGGTCAAATGGTGGGAGTAGAATTTTTATGAGATAGTTTCGGATATCCTTTTCTTATATTTGCCTTTTCATTTCCTGATATCAACTTCCATTCTTATTGTGAAGGCGCACAGAAGTGCAAGTGGAGCAAGCTACTTCTCATAGAACATTAACGGAACCAAAAATCATTGTCCAAACAACAAGCGAGGTTGATCTTTTGGATGATGGTTATAGATGGAGAAAATATGGTCAGAAAGTTGTCAAAGGGAATCCCTACCCAAGGTAGACAGCTGCTTGCACTTGATAATTCTCTTATTCTTGTCATTGGTTCTTCTGCTGATTTATGTGAGAGAATTTCTCGTACTTCTTGTTCCTAGTCTTTGGCGCACTTTGGAAATGTTTTCTCGTCTTGTATGCTGTAATAATGCATTATAAGAATTTCGCATCAGATGTGACCATGCTGTCATGAATCTCCTAGCTAAAGTAGGCATTCTTAAGCTAAGGTGGCGCCTCTAGTCTCATTTAAGAACAGAGTGCCTGAGGAAATTGTTTTTTCTCTGGTGTTGTTTGTTTTGATTAATGACTTTAAGAGTCTGCTTATCTCATTTGACTGAGTCACTGAACTTTAAGTTTTTTCCTTACAGGAGTTACTACAAATGTACCTATACAGGCTGCAATGTCCGCAAGCACGTAGAGAGGGCAGCAAATGACCCCAAAGCAGTTGTGACAACATACGAGGGCAAACATAATCATGATGTTCCTATTGGCAGAAACGGCAGCTACAACTCCAATAGCAGCAATGCACCACAGCAGAAACAACAAAACCTTATAGCAAATAACAATGATGCCTTGATTAGGAGGACTGATTTTCCTAATAACAGCCAACAGCCTGTTGCACTTCTCCGATTGAAAGAAGAAAGGATAACGTAGTCATTACAAACTATTGGAGAAGACATCTCACTCTTTTGCCTTGAAGGCATTCTGTTTCCTGAATCTGTTTGCGGAGTCCGAGCTCATGTTTTTGCTTGTTCAGGTTTGTGATTATTTTCTTGGTGCTATCCGTGGTACATGAGCTTTGGCCGTTGAACTTGAAGATTGGAAATTGCTACATCTCGGTTTAGAACAGGGAGACGTCACACACCTTAAGGCTGAATATGGTTGGTTTTGGTTTGAAAAATGTGTGGATTGTGCGAACGCTTTGTATACTTTAGATCGGGTTGGTCGGGTAGAAGTGGAAGTGAAAGGCTTTGTGCTTGTGGCGATTGTGGTTTATAATCGTAGTTCAGTGAGTGAAAATGTATGAGCCCACATTCTTTTGTACATGAGAACACAAAGTGGTGCTGTTTGGTGTTGTTTATTGACAATGCTGGATTACAAGCTCTTTACAAAGAGTTTTTCTTGATTTGTTTGTGAACGCAGTTCATGTGAATCTTGTCGATCCTGGAAATAAAGATTCATAATTTGTTTTCTTTGTCAGAAGTGTAACCGCTATCTTTAGGATGTGCATACGTTCAATGTATGTGAAAGGTCTTCTCAGACTAAGCAAGCCTTTGGAGTTTGCTCGCTTCAAAGCGCCTGCAACACTGAAGGGTTGTCGAGTTACAGAAAGGGGTGAAGCGGAAAGCTGATAACTATAGGGATAATGGTGTTTGAATTTGTTTGCGTGTTTAATTCGCGCTTCATCTTGAAGAAGATGATGCAACTTGTAACCTCTTCATCTAGGAGTGCATCTCTTTATTGTACCCAGTGAAGAAATATCAATGACATGACGGATTAGTTGTGGCACTGAGTGAGGCTAACATTTAGAAGAAACTTGCAAGAGTATGATCTCCAAAAACTGCTTCCCACTGCTCTTTAATTGATGAAGAAACATTGTGATTGAAACGAGCAGTATGCGTTACCACAGATTGGCTACAACAGGTATAATTCAAAATGCTGAACCTCAGCTTCATCTTCTATTCCTTCTCACAACAGTACGGATCGAATTACTCAACCGTATATTCAAGTGACCGTCTAGCAACAGGGTCTAGCCGATGCACCGTCGAGCATTTTTAGAGATGGTAAAGTTTCACTGTGACGTTAGTAGTGTAGGTATTTGGCCATGATTTACAAAGTCTATCTTGTTCAATCTGATACAACACAAAACCTTCTCTGGAAGTTCTTCTGGCTTCTGTGCCTACAAGCAGATCAACAAAAAATGCAGAATCAGCACCGTTTGTTTCAGGCAGCCGAGAACGGTAGCAGCTGAACTTCTTACTCAGGGATGTACGATTAAGATATCAAATACCTGCAGGGTTAGACCTAGATCAAGAATGCCGGATTTCAAGCGGTCTCGTAGGGCTTCTAGTCCCTTCCTCGATATGTAGCTAAAACGATGTACATCTATGTCAATCTCAAAATAGTGTGACCCCTGCAAGAGTAGAAGGTGCACAGTTAATTAGTTCCAAGCAGCCTGAGTCTAACATGAATGAATGACAGAAAAAACAAGTTTCTCTAACGTCACCACGAACCTTGAAAAACTCATGTTGAGGCCGCGACAACACAGGTTTATCTTTATATGTGTTTATGAGCTTCTTTTCCGTAGAGCCCAACTGAAGGTCCTCTGCATTTACCAATCCGGATAAAATTTTCAATCTTTCTCTGTAAGGAACCAAAGATTCCTTAGTGTAACCCTTGATCGGTTCCTCTTCGTTTTCCACGGATTCATAGCTTACATTCTCAAATACCTGTTTTAATTACAGTATCGGTGCAAAGACCATCCAAACCGATTATTGCATTAAACAAGATAGATCCTCTGATCTGCTATTACATCCGAAAATATGTGAGATTATCTATATGCAAGTAAGCTCACACTAAGAGGCTTCAAGTACTGTTGGGGGCATATTTGTAATTGAAAAATATAACCGTGAGCTAATGAAGCTCAGCAACCTCAGGTGTATGAATCCCAATTACAGGGAACTTTCGCTAACGGGTATGGCGATCGCCGAAAATCCCTAAAATATTTCTATATATATATATAGAAAAACATGGGCGCCATATCAAACAGCATCGCTTCTCATTGCTTTATATGGCTTCGTATTGCTTTTAAGAGTCATTTCTTTCCTTTACATTTATTTAGGGTTCATGACTTGACTCAAAAGCGACAACTCCAAGGATATGACTGTAACGCCCCGACTTTCCACGTAGGAAGACACGTGAGTGTTATGCCGTCACGGACCCGGTCCGTGACAAGGCTAAACAAACCGAATGGGTTTTAGGAGTACAGAAGTCAAGGAAAACACAAATAGTAACATTGTCATAACTTACAATCCCAAATACCTGTTTAGTTACAACACTTAAAGCGGAAGCTATGCAGATCATTTATTACATTTAAACAATATAGACAACTGATCTGTCATAATATTCAAAGTCCATGGATACATCTAAATATAAACAAACTCTCTCTAAGAGCATTCAGGTGCTGCTTGGGGCATACCTGCAATTGAAAAACATAATCGTGAGCTATTGAAGCTCAGCAACCTCTGGTGTATGAATCCCAATTACAGGGAACTTCCGCTAACGGTTATGACGACCGCCGAAAGTCCCTAAAACATTTTTATATATATAGGAAAATACAGGCGTCATATCACACAACATCGCTTCACATTTTTTTATATAACTTTGTATTGCTTTTAGGAGTCATTCCTTTATTTTGCATTTAATTAGGGTTTATGACTCGACTCAAAAGTAGCGACAACTCCAAGGATATGACCGACTCGGAGTACAGGGACAAGATAAAGTGTCAATCGTCATCCGGGTTTCCCAACACATTCTGTTTCCGCACCTGCATACCCTGTGCGTCGCCTTACGCGCGCATTCAATGAGGTATCGTTTGTCTGCATTGAGATAATTTTGGATCTCCCTGCAGAGAATAACCCGTGGCCCCGTCACTACGGCGTAGAAGCTGCCGCATGCATGCAAAGAGGATGGGGGATGTCCATCGCTCCCTAGCTAATTTTCACCCGTGATGATGACTCAGATGATAATACAGGAGTGCAATAATGGAACTAAATAATGGAATAATTTCTTCATTCCCACACAACATATGAAATCACATACTTTCTAAGATCAGGGTTCTAGGAAACTAATCACATGAATCTAATTTTATGGGCATTCTTATAAACTAGAGAAGATTGTAGACAGAGATAACACACCGCAATGTGCATTCATTTATATTAAAAACAAGTCTCAACTCTTACTAAACAAATGCATAATCCCATCCTCAAACCATACTAACGCGATGCTGTAACGCCCCATCTTGGGTGAGAGTCCTACTGCCCAACTCGAATCGAGAGTATTCAAAAAGAGTTGTAAGACACTGGTATACATGAACAACAAGAAACAAAAGAATGGTACTGATTTTATTACATTATATAACCATATTTACACTAAAAATTGGTTCCATGAACAAAAGATACATAAACGAGGTGTCTTTAGGTTCGCTCACTAAGTGTCATTTCCATTCCCCACCGCGCTACTTGAAATCATTTAGAAAACATAGAGAAAATGAGTGAAAAACTCAATAATCACATCTTGGTATGTTAAAACGTTAAGGTTCCTTAAAAGCGATTTGCATGTTCAAGTAGCGTTTATTTAAGCACATGGTAAAAACATCTCATTTCTGGTTATAAAACATCAATGACACATTATTAACATGTGAACATGCAGGTCGGAACATATTTCATGGAAATGTTCATGGTTAAGGATACACGTTGTTTTAAAACACTTAACATTGGTGATAGCGAGTGGTTCTATAACAGCATATCATTTGGCACACCATGAGGCATATCATATACACATCATCACATATCATTTGAGCTCTGCGCTCTGTGCACCATGGGTTGATGAGATCCTTCCAACATATGTCATTGAACCATTGAGCATATACTTGACGTTTCATGTCATTATACCATCTCGCATCATAAAAACCCTTAACGTCCTCTTTAAATCATTTGTAAAACTCATTTAGCATAATCATAAATTGACCTTTGAAAAGCATTATAGAATCATAGAGTTCGCAAACAAGACATTCATATCATGGAAGCATATTTAGCAAACATTGAGTACCATGAAAAACATACCAAGCATATGGTTACCTTAACTTACCGGGCTATTTTTTTCACTTCTAAAGCCCTTCCCCCTAAGTCCCCCTACCGCCCTTGGTCCATAACATGTTAGAATGTTTGGTTAGCATTCGTTTCATGGTTTAGATTGAATTCACTACATAAAGACTTGGTTTTGATCTTTATAGAGAAACCTTGTCAAGCTAGTACGTCGGGGCTGTTTTGATCTTTATAGACCACGACCAAGCTTTTCCTATGTTATATTAGGTCTCCATTGGTTTTAAAGGGGTTGCTTCTACCTTGTCTTGAAGCAACCACGACCAATCACGTCGATCTTGATCGCAAGTCTCCTTTCTACTTCTCTTCCACTTATTCTCTACTTGGTCAAACTTATAAGTGTCTAAAGTCTCTTTTCAAATCAGAATTCATGTCTATTTATAGTGCTTTGAAGAGGTTCTCAGTCACCTTCCTTTTGACTTAAACATGGACACTTCTCAAGTGCTGGCATTTCCTTGTTTATTTCATGGCATGTAAGGTTCAAGGTGGCTTTTTATGGCCTAACTGCATGACATCTAGGTACTTGAGTGTCTCCTCTTGTCTTAGAGCATGACACATAGGTGGTTTAGTGTCTTTAAAGGCTTAGCCAACTTGTGACACCTCTATTTTGAGTGTCAGTGACTTGATTGGTCATTTAAGTATAGCTTAAGTGCTTAAGTGTCAAGATGCAATTTGTCGCTGCATTTGTGTTTCCCTTTGAATGTAATTTCGCCTATTTGGACCAGCGACGTTGTATGTCTTAGTCTCGTTTAAAGCCCTTGGCACAGTTGACATTTGACGTCGTGCTAGACGTTGATCAAGCACGCATGTCGGAGATGAAACGAAAGCAAAAGCTTGCATCGTTCGCGAAGGGTTGGTGTTGCGCTCAAGTTATCCATGAGACGCTAACGTTTTTTCTTAAGACGTTTGACGAGTCACTATTATTACGCTAAAGTTGTTGTCGAGATGTTAATAAAAACGCTCTCGATACTAGCGAAACGTTAATGAGGAGTTTTCGCTCGTTAGCTAGCCATTGGCGAGACGTTATCGTTCCTTGAAAAGTCTTTCGGGAAACAATCTCCAGTGAATCGTTAGCGAAACGCTCGGGTATTACGAATGCATTCTGTGAGGCAGAAAATTTCGTTGAAAGTGATGCGAAACTTAAGGTGGCTATAAGAATTATCAAGGATAAACTTCTACCTGTAATCCACCTCAAGAGAAAACACTTCCCTCTAGTGGGCACAAGCTCTTGTGGAATCCTACAAAAGAAAAAACATGCATTAGCAGCATCATAACTAGACAACAAGGTAGCAGATAAAGCAGCCTAGATTAATTCTGCAAGTCCATGCTAAAAATTCTTCTAAAATCATTCTTCATCCCTGCCGTTAATCGCTCAACTTTAATTGCTTCAAGCCCTCCTACTAAAATCATTCCCCAACAGACTCTCGAAACCCTAACTTCTCGACGCTGTATTCATCACCCGAGCGATGACTTCCCAGTCTATCCAAAATATAATGAGAAAAACAACGTATCGACATGCCACGCCGAGCTATATATATACTTTTCCAGTCTCTATCGCAGTGTAAGTGAACAACGAAAACAATAATGCATCAACTCACAAAAGATTAAACAACACTAATTAATACGTCTCAAATTCACTAGAACCTGAAACCTAGGCAGCTGAAACACAATGGGGACGGCGACATAGATAGAAAGAACAAACTCGAACAGATAGTAGTACCATTGTTTGACCCATTTTACTGCTGGGGTTTTGGACTTGACAATGGGCCGTCGGTCGAAGAAATCGTGCATGATTTGAGTCTCCATTTTTAGGATTCTGGGACGATGACTTGGTGGGTTCATGCGATTAGGGTTTCAACGGGTATCGCAGAGAAACAGGAGGGTGGAAACAAGAGGACGAAGAGGAGGATTGTGAGTGGTGGTGGTGATGAAAGGACTCCATGAGACCGTTGCGGGTTGTTGTCACAGTGAGTGGATGACGCCAGGTAGGGCGCCGGCTGTGAGTTCCTTCTTCACCTCCTCGATTTTCTCTTGCGACAAAATGGTATTGATTCAGAGTATTACTTTAGTAATGTACCTATTCTGTGACATAGGAACCCTCAAATGGTATGAAGAAAGAGTTTATCTGAATACAAATCTCAAAATCGGGTTATGTAAAATAGGTTTCCATACCTATTGATTGTAATATTGCGAGATATAACTAGACATAAGATGTACGGTTGTATTTGTTACGCGACCATACGAAAACGCATATTGTCTTTCTCGTTAAACTTATATTCCTTTCGTCCTATATATTTTGCAACCCAATTTCAATTCTCCATTATAAAAATTTTTTATATAAAAAAATGATGTAAAAATTTTGAGACATGTCTAAATGAGAAAACAATACAAAATATGTAAAACTAAGAGAATACCAAATAAACCCTGGAACGGCCGATGAATCATGATCCTAGTATTTGTTCCAGGGCTTACAACGTATTATCGTCTATCGGAGACATAGGCTTCCACACCAAAACGTTGGAAATTTTGTAGCCCGCTGGCCTTGATGGGTCAAAGCTTAGGTCACGGGAGAGCATTGGGATGCGATGAAAGCTGAAACCAACCCAACCAAAAAGAAGAGCCTACAAAAAGGGTCTGGTGTGGGGTGGTTAGCCATCGGGGGGTGACTACTTACCTACTCGCTTATCATGTGACACTGGGTTTGAGTTTAGCTTAACTTTAAGCCGAATCACCGATTAGATGAGATCAATAAATCCAAAAGAGTGAACCATGATCAACGTTCGTTTGATTAATTTTCAAGACATATAAGCAAGGATTCACAAGTTTAAATTATGTTTAGGAACATGCCAAAAACGTTTTATAGGTTTGTTTCATATGTGCATTAAGTATGAAGTGATCTATTCTGTTTTTTGCTGTCATGTTTTCTTCATACTTTATCATTGATATTTGATGCAGATGTCGGTTCTTAGATAATGGTGTGTGACATGTCATTGTTGATGTGAATCATTCATCGATCAACCGTGCCAAAATGGTTGTATAAAATTGTATTGAAGTATGGTCGTCAAGGATTCTCTCTTTGTTAATCCACCACCAAAATAAGAACAGGACATCTAAACTGTAATCCCC
>JAOVYX010021554.1:0-15638 GCA_035668315.1 Drosera spatulata
GGCTCTGCATTTATTGTGGATTGGCATAACTTTGGCTATACACTTTTGGCATTGTCTCTTGGAAGAAGAAGTCGCTTCGTTGCTGTGTATCGCTGGTAGAACATCTCATGTACCTGCGCTTCTTCCTTTGGCTGAGTCGCTGACACACTCTCTCTGATATCCTAGTATTCTATATGGTGTTATCCTACACATTGTGATGCATGACAGTTCATGTGTTCGTGCTTTATCAGGATAGAGACGCATTTTGGAAAGATGGCTAACGGTGCTTTGTGTGTGACAAAAGCAATGCAACATGAATTGGCACAGAACTGGGGAATCAAGTAAGAAGATGAGACACAAAACTTCATTGTTTGTTAGCATGATGGAATTGTTATTCCATAGGGTTTGATCTGACATGTTATGTTGCTCCCTAATGTACAGAGCTACTGTACTCTATGATCAGCCTCCTGAGTTTTTTCGACCAGCTTCTCTTGATGAAAAGCATGAGGTAAACAGCTTCTTTTCTTTGTGCTGCGCCTTTGTTTTGGTTATCTTGTGTTAGCTTTCTGAATCTGGAGTACCTTTAGTTACTATCTAGGTTGGACAATGATTTAAGACTGCCTCGAGGTGTTCAAGATTGTATCAGCATTGGTGAGGGCCTCAATCAACTATTTTTTTATTTTTTATTTTTTCTGTTATTATTTATCTGAAAGTATTAATCAGTTATCTTCTTTTTTTTTTTCAGGACACTCTGCATCTGCAAGTGATGAGCTACACGATACTATATTTACTAGTTTTATTGATGACAATGTTGTTGAAAAGGCAAATAGACCAGCCTTGATAGTCAGTAGTACAAGTTGGTAAACAATTCCTATCTGATAAGTATCCTGAGTTTATCTGGTTGTGATTTGACGCACATTAAGGAACCATGCCAAACGGCTTTAAAAGTTTATCAACTTCTTTTGGTGGGTGTGAATGCCTATATTGGGAAGCAGGTCATTGATTGACCGACTATGCACTCTTCATCTCAGGACTCCAGATGAAGACTTTGGTATCCTTCTGGAGGCAGCAGTTATGTATGACAGGCGTGTTGCTGCAATCTTGAATGAAGATGATTTGTCGAATGATCGATCTCTCTGGGATGAATTGCATAATGGGAAGCAGCAATTGTATCCAAGATTG
The DNA here is from genome assembly GCA_035668315.1 of Drosera spatulata. Lineage (NCBI taxonomy): Eukaryota > Viridiplantae > Streptophyta > Magnoliopsida > Caryophyllales > Droseraceae > Drosera > Drosera spatulata. The sequence goes on from JAOVYX010021554.1 coordinate 1,162, forward strand.
TTGTTCATAATCACTGGTAATGCTCATCTAGGGGTCTGATGATCATTAGCCGTTTATTATGTTGGTGCATCTTTAATGTGATTTTCATGCAATTTTAGGTAAGGGGCCTGAAAAAGAAAAATACGAAGAGAAGATACGAAGTTTACGCCTTAAACGTGTAGCGTTTCGAACAATGTGGTTGTCAGCTGAGGATTATCCACTGCTTCTTGGTAAATTTTTGATAATCGGAGTATCTGTGAGCTGTGTATCCTTCTCAAGTTTGGTAATGATGAGCCATTGGTCTGCCTCATTTACAGGATCAGCTGATTTGGGTGTTTGCCTACATACCTCCTCATCAGGATTGGATCTTCCTATGAAGGTAAATCTCTACTGAGGTTCATTTGCTCTTCAAATTAGCAAGTGTACAGAATTATGCTCAACCACATGGAGCTGCCTCTTGTCACTGGAAAAAGAAATGAGCAACTGCAAAAGTATTTGTATCCAGTAGAAACATGGGACATGCAAGCAAGCCACCCTTGACGGGATTGTTCTATCAATAGATCTAACTTGTGGGGTAAATTTGGACATAACTCACAATCTGACATCAATCCTCTTGTTTGGTTTCTAGTTCATTGATATGTTTGGACCGTTCTCTGGCAAAGGTATAGACCAATGAAACAAAAGAGAGGGTGGTGAACTCAAAGGAAAGAGAAAAGAGTCTAATGAACCAAAGTAATGAAGGAAGTAGGAAAGCACATAAAACTATTGTACTCAGACAGTCGGTGTCTTTTCTGACATCCAGATTAGAGTATTCATTGCGGATAAGGGGGTTAAAGAGATTTGGTTGTGTGCTCGAATAACTCCATCTTGTTAAGATTGGCTGAAGGGAGTAACCAGAAAAGCTAAATACCAGAGATAGAATTGGGCTACTGCTCTGAGGTTGTGTTGATTTTTGTTGAAAGACAATATTTCCCCGAATGTACTCAGAAACTGGAAAGCTGAAGTTTTCATGGACATGTTTCTGGTTGAATCTATTTCTACTAAATGCTATTCTCTGCTCAATAGGTTATGTAGGACAGTGATGAAATATTTCACCTCAGTTTATTCTTTACAAGTCATTTTAATGGGAGCAGGTTGTTGATATGTTCGGATGTGGATTACCTGTTTGTGCTGCTTCTTACTCCTGGTAAGATCTTCAATTCATATCTATGTAGCTTGTAGTGCGAGATTCTGTTATTTGTTGTACGTCATGATTTTTCCTAATTCTGTTGGCATTAGACTAATAGAAATTATTTGCAGTATTGAAGAGCTTGTGAACGTTGATAGGAATGGCCTTCTATTTTCCACGTCTTCCGAGTTAGCTGATGAACTTATGGTATGGCCAATAATTTTTGGATTACTGTCATTCTATCAACCCTAGTTTCAATAGGAAAATAGAAAATTGCAAAGTTTCTGCAAAGAAAAGAAGGAAATGCCATTTGAACATATCTTAGTTATCAGACTAAAATATGTACACTTCATTTTTATTTATATTCCCACTCCCTCCGTCCTAGATAAATTACGATGTGTTGATTTGACATGGTTATTAAGGAATTAGATTGACTTTGATACACTTTTTATCAATATCCCCTTGTTGGAATAGTACGTGAATGAATAATTATTATGAGTGGGTAGAAAAAGGAATAAAATAAAATAGAAAGAACAAGGGTGAGAATTGTGAGTGGGTAGAGAGAGAGAAAATAATGATGGAAAAGATGATTTGATATAAAGTAGAAAAATTTTGGACATTTTGACACCCAAAACTTATTCATTTAGACAACGTTGTAATTTATGTGAGACGTCCATTTTTAGTAATGTGTGACAATTTATTTGGGATGGAGGAAGCATTTTCCAGTAATGGTCTTGAGAAGCACTTGTTTTCCACCCATCTTCATGCTAGTTTGGCTTCTGTTGGACTGCCTCATTGAGGATTTTGATGAACATGTTCTTCTGTTGCAAGACGGCATTCTTGTTTTTTTTTTTTTTTTTTTTTTTTTTGGATTTGAATAAAATACTTATTAGAGTTCCTTAATGGTAGTTAGGTTAAATCTGTTTAGTTGCTGTGATCAAACTACTGTTCGTGTCAGAGTTCCTGGTTGTGCTTTTCCTTGTTGAAAAGAATTTGACAGTTGCCAACAAATAATAGGTGGTGGTCTCATAGCATGTTCTTGGTTGAAATAAATTTTGTATACAATTTTTCCGTATAATAATAATCTCTCTTTGTTAATCAAAAGTTTAAATGACTATATGAATATGTCCTGAGAAAACTGTTTCTTTGAACTGTAAGATAGGAACTTGCCTAAATAGGCATATATTTATCACATCATACAAGCGTGCTTGTGTGCTCAAAATCAAATATAGAAGCTGTGTTGAGGTTTCATAATTCTATGTGCTTGAAGATTCTGACCAGTGAGTGGTTCTGCTTATTAACATGGGCAGATGCTCTTCAAGGGCTTTCCTGATGAATGTACGGTTCTCAAGTCTTTGAGGCGTGGTGCGCGTGAGACAGGTGAATCTGCAAGCTGGAATTCTGAATGGGAGGAACATGCCATGCCATTGATATCACAGGCAAGATTGATATCACAGGCAAAATTGCTCTAATATTGGCCAGAACACAGTTGACAACTTTTATGTGGTTTGCATATTTCTGTATATCCTGGATTCTACCTTGAAATCCATGCTTGCAGTTTAATCCATTTAGCATTCTCAAAAAATAAAATAAAAATAAAATCCATTTAGTATAGCAGCATTTTATCTAATATGGTCATTTACCTTATCCCCAAAATTTGATACTGTCTCAAAAAATTGAACCTATTCCTTTTTGGACATTGCACCAAATCTTTTTGTCTGAATTAGTTCATCATTTGCTTAGCACTTAAGCTAGGGTCCCTTTTAGGTTGGGAAGAAGTGACCAACGTGTCACGTGAGTTACATCCTGTTGTCCGTGATCCACCAGGAGTTGCTAGAACTTATGCTGACATAGCTTCCTTGTTTCACCGGGATGTTACTCCGTCATACTGCTGGTAGTATGTTTTACCGTGTGTTGCATATCTAAGTATCCGGTATAATGTTCCTGCATGCCAAAGTTATATTCATATCTCATCTAAATAAAAGCAGAAGAGTCCTGGTTTTTCCATCTCTTCAGTAGTTTATTTTCATTTTTCAGGTGGTGACTCGGTGAGCTTTGTCATCCAATTTATCAGGCAATTTCAAGACAGTCCACTCACACTCAAGCTTTGACTTCTTTCCTTTTTTTATAGAGGTGCCGGATGCTCTCTCTGCTTACATACTTGTCTTAATTCAGCATCATTTATAGGTAGAATGCTGTGTTCAATTTACATGCTCTTGATCTAAACATTTTCGTCCATGATATGATGATCTTGAGCCTTAGTTCTCGTGATATATACTAAGCTCATGACAAAATAGATTGCAGTACAGTTGCAACCATGTGAGGTTGCTAGCCTGGGAACTATATCTGCGTACACAATAGCAATATGATGCCTGGACAAGCTACATTATTTTCTTTCTTTTCTTGGAAAACTTTCTTCCTTTATAAACATCTTGTTGCCATTTGGATATCCCTAGTTGCGAATTGGAACGATAAACCCTTGTTGCAATGACTTTCTGGACTTGGTAAACCCTGTTTGTTTTTTATTACATTCTGGCTTTGATGTTACTTAGTTGGCCCTGTGACTTCCTAGGCTTACCTTCGCAACCTAGACACCTGGAACATTGTTTGCGACCTGTTTCTTGTTACCAAGGTTTATTCCGTGTAAAAATATCTGACATCGTGATATTGACGAATCGGCCATAACCTTTTCTATGCCATACCATTTGTGATGGAATCGATCCCCTTTAGGTTTCCTCCCAAAGTTCAAATATATGTGCAACGCTGTCTTCAGAACCTTTGGTGTCTGTTCGTGTTCCCAAGGATTTGGACTTTCAACTATGGACATCGTGGCACGATGCTGATGCCAAGGAATCTGATTCTAAGCCTTTCTGTTTATGTACCAAGTATAAGAAGCCGTATGATCGAAGCATATTGGAGTTTGACGCGAACAACTTTTTAACCAAGACTCCTTGCTTAACAAATAACAAGAGCGGATGCTCTTGCTAGAGAATATTCTGTTCGGTGTAAGCCATTATGTTTTTTATATCGCGACTAGATCGATCATCACTGTGCGAAGTCCATAACTCAAAAAAACTTTCTGTTGTGAGAAATGCATGGATTAGGTTAGATCGGTTGGCTAGCCAAGTGGAAGTTTAAAGTTTTTTTTTTTTTTTCCTTGAGCAATTGTGTCCCTTATTTCATCATTATAATACTCTTTTTTTTCCTTTTTTTTTTTTTATTTTTTACAACAGAACAAAATTCAAATGCTGGCAGTGTCTTTGTTGAAAAAAATGAGAAAATATCCAAGCATGGTCTGGTTGTAATGTGGGTTTGGTTCGGCCCCGCTGTGTGCTAGCTATCAGACAACCACAAGCAAAGTACCAGCAGCCACTCCGTACTCTTGTGTCGTCGTCGTCTATAGGACCCATCCACCCTTTCCTCCCATTTATTCACCTAAGTGAGTAACGATATTGATTTCGAATGAAAGAAATTTTGATTTTTTGTTATGATGACTGTTTTTTAATCTTCTGATCAAGTCATAAGACATTGGGAATGAACGCATGGTTTGTCTTGGTTTGTAAGTCTATCCCGACTCTAGTTCAAGAATGGATATTTTCATCTAAAAAGAGATGCTATAAACCTAAATGGTGAAAAGAGAAATAAAGGAGCCGACAGGAGAACAAGTTCCGGCTAGGAGAACGATGGTTATAAATGTGATACTGTGGTCACTGTGTTGGTGTTTCGGGACCAATGTGACACACATGTTGGTCCTTCTATTACTGGTGCGTACATGCATCTAATATGATGAGTACATGTATTATATGCATATTATCTTGGTGTGTACATTTCATCTATCGCGAACAGTCTATAAGATTTTGTATATTTCGTTAAAAATACCCCAGTACTGATATCTCGATAGTTTGATACAAGCAATCTTCTCTTCACATGGTATTCATTTTCTTTCCTAGCTACTCCAATCATACAAAATCCAACTATGTTTTTCCTAATAGTGGTGTACTATTGTCCAAAGTACCATCTTGTTGTGTTCTTTTCTGTTTGTATCCATCTCCATTCATCATCTCCCACTCATGTGTCCAATTATTCCTTGTTATGTCATTATTGTGATATCTAAACTTAGATAGCTAGCAGTACGTACACTTTTTGTGTTCATATGATCTTAGTTTCTTCTGCAATCTGGAGTGCCCCATCTGTTTCATGTGGTTCACATCTCTGTACCTGATAGAATTTTGTTATAAACTTATGTTGCTAGCAGCTAAGCAAACCTAAGACATGAAATTCTGACTACACCGGTTCCTTCTTGCTCCCGGCCTGAGCCATCGTGCTGTGGAGCACAGATCGCTTCATCGAGGGAACCGTCGCGGTGAAAACAACGACTAATGCTATCCAAGAAATGCTATCCATTCGAAAGGGTTACTCTTTTGTTCATAAGAAAGTAATATTTCCTATACCAAATTCAAATCAATGCTCAATACCCAGGCAATGCTACTTTTCTTGAATTTCCCATGTCCTCATCTTAAATGAACTATCTGGACAGGACCTTCAACCTCATTTACGATTAATCAATTTGCTAGACAGATACCACTGAAAGTAGGGTACTAATGAGTTAAATGTTCCACCATTTCTCCTCTTCCATCACTTTCAGGCCTTATTTGTCAATTCTGGTGCTCGAATCTGGTTCATCCTGTTGTCTTTTGCCTCAAAATTCAGATCTTGAGGCGTGGCTTGAAGATCTTGAGGCGTGGAGATCTTGTCATGCTTGGAGATCTTAAGGCATGGAGTTGGAGATCTTGAGACGTGGAGATAGAGACCTTGTGGCGTGTTTCTTGCCTTGTACTTATCCGGGAAAGAACTCGTCTTTGGCCCATATATAAAAGCAGGCAGGGGGCAAAGGAATTTGTGAGAGCAAGTGCAAGCTCGGTAGGGAAGGAGCAAGAGAAGTGGTTTGGAGTTTTGGTGTGCACAAACACATTAAACACATTAAAGTGAGGATGCTTAATTACTTGTTACAAGTTCTTGCTATCCGTATTGCTCCTTTTGTATTTTCTCATTTGACTAGTAAATTCTTCGTCGTCGGTGACCGACCGTGATTTTTTTTCGCAAGGGTTTTCACGTAAAAATCTTTGTCTCATTTATTTTACGCATTTATTATTGTTTGTATTGTAATAAACAGCCACGTTCGTAACAAACTGGTATCAGAGCTTGGAACGTTTCAATTCTTATTTTCTACACCGGGTTCGCCCACGTAGATTTAGGAATGAACGTTGTTAAGCTTGGGATTTAAATTATATTTTTTATGGGTTAGTTTTTTTTCCACAAAAACAATTTTTCCCTCAGATGAACAGTGTCGAAAAGTACAGTGAACAGTGTACGGACATAGGCATTGTTTACACAGTGTTTCAAAAACAGTGTCTGGTGTGAGCAGTATTCCGACAGGAACAGTGTTTCCAGTGTGAACAGTGTTTTCGGGAAAAAAATTTAGCGCGATAGTGCCTATAAAATTTGATGTGGAAAAATTCGATGACACAAACAATTTTGGACTTTGAAGAGTGAAAGTCGTTGCATTATTAAGCCAAGAAGGAATCGAAAAGGTTCTAGAAGGGATTGATAAATTACCGGCAGAAATGAAAGACGAAGTTAAGATAAAGATGGATAAGAAAGCACGTACAGCTTTACAGCTGTGTCTTTCTGATGACGTTCTTCAGAACGTCCTGGAGGAAAAGTTTGTCAAGGTTCTTTGGGATAAGCTGTCCAACTTATATATGAGCAAATCTGTTGTTTCTTATTTGTACATGAGACAGCGTCTTCATTCTTTCAAAATGAGGGAATCGACCATCTCATTGGAAAAGAACTTGACGGAGTTTCAAACTATCCTTGTTGGTCTGAAAAATATTGGAGTCACTATCGACGATGAAGAAACGGCGGTCATTCTGTTGTGTTCTCTTCCTAGTAGTTATGACGGCGTTGTGACTACTATGATCCATAGTAGGGATTCTTTGTCATCGGAAGACGTTAAGATGTCTTTGACCAATAACCAGCTGAGACACCAGCTCTCGGAATCGTCCAGCCTCTCAAGCTCTGATGATGCGCTATTCATCAGAGGGAGACATGATCGAATATAACAGGATAAGTTCAGAGGCCAATCGAAGAGTAAAAACTCGAAAAAATTCGATTCTTGTCACTATTGTCATCAGAAGGGATATTGGAGGAACGAGTGTCCTAAAGTAAAGAACAAGCAGAAGAAGGAGGAAATCCCAATCGCTGGTATTGTCGAGACCCAGACAATCTCGACCGTTCTTACATCCGCCGTGGAGTCCTTGGTAGCATTCACTTCAAAGTGGGTGATGGATTCCGATGGCATCTTTCACATTTGTCTGTATCGGGAGTGGTTCGTCACATTTGCTGAATCCAATGACGACATAGTCCTTATGGGCAATAATGTTGTCTGTAAGATTTTTGATGTGGGAGATGTTCATATACAGATGTGAGATGGTGTTGTGCGAACATTCAAAGATGTTCGATATGTTCCAACTGTAAGGCGGAATCTTATCTCTTTGGGTTCCCTTGATCGTGAAGGATGTTTCTATCATTCTCAGGATGGGGACATGGAGGTTAAGGAGAACCGGTTGCTAACTATGAAAGCTCGATTTCGTGCTGGATTGTACTATTTGATTGACGTGACGCAGGATGGAGTTGCAACTGTTTCGAATTTATTGTCCGTCCGTGATGGTGACGTTAGTTCCGAGAAGAAGCTGTGGCATATGCGGCTTTGGCATATAGCCAATCAGGGGATGGATGTTCTGAGTTCAGCAGGCTTGCTTGGAGGATTGAAGACACAAAAGCTCGGGTTCTGTGTTCTCGACAAGCAGAAGAGAGTGTCGTTTGGAGGTGTGATGCACAGAACGAAGAGGATACTCGACTACATTCACTCAGATTTGTGGGGGCCATCTCCGCATGTTTCGATGGGAGGTAAAAAATATTTTTTGACCTTCATCGATGATTACTCCCGTTACCTTTGGGTATATTTTTTGAAAGAGAAATCAGAGATGTTCGAGACCTTCAAGGAGTGGTTGAAGTTGATTGAGACGCAGATTGACCGGCAGATCAAGAGACTTCGAACCGACAACGGGATGAAATTTGTGAACAAGCAATTTTTGGAGTTGTACAAGGAGAAAGGCATTGTGAGGTATCACACTGTCACTTACACACCCCAGCAGAATGGGATAGCAGAATGCATGAACCGGACGCTCATAGAGCAGGCTCGGTGCATGATGATTGGATCCAGACTAAGGAGAGGTTTTGGGATGAAGCAGTTATGATGGCCTGTTATTTGATAAAACAGGTCACTTTCCTCAGCATTATCGATAAAAACACCTTATGAGGCTTGGTCTGGTAACCTCGCTGATTACTCCAACCTTCGTATTTTCGGTTGTTCTACATACTATCATGCTAACGAAGGGAAGTTGCAACCTAGGGTCAAGAAGACCATCTTTCTTGGATACCAGTCAGGTGTGAAGGGATACAGATTGTACTCCACTGATCCATCATCACCTGGAATCATCATCAGTAGAGATGTCACATTTGACGAGGAGTCAATGTTAGCCAAGAAAGTTGGGTAACAAGGGAGTATTCAGCAGCAGGTGGAGCAGACACGACCAGTCGAGAGATCGATATTTGAGGTGGAGCATTAGGATGGGGACTCCTCAGATCCCAACATTCCGACTGATGCTTTGTACCCAGTTCGAGAAGCAGAAGATCCAGGAGTGGAACCACTAGTACCAGATCTAGTACATATGAGACCCACTCTACAGCAGTACCAACTTAGTCGTGACAGAGAACGACGTGATCAGACCCCCAGTTCAATATGGCTATTAAGATTTTGTGGCATATGCACACATTGTTAGCGAGGCAGTTGAGAATGAGTCTTTGTCATTCAGGGAGGCCGTCGGTGGACTGCAGCTATGGAAGAGGAACTACAGTCTCTTCACAAGAACAACACTTGGACTCTAGTTCATTTGTCCAAGGGAAAGCGCACCGTATGGTGCAAATGGATGTTCAAAAAGAAGGAAGCAGGCGATGGTGGTGATGTGAGATTCAAGGACAGATTGGTGGTTGAGGGTTTTACTCAGAAGGAAGGTATTGACTATACTGAAGTTTTTTATCCTGTAGTCAGACATACTTCTATTCGAGTTTATCTACCTTTGGTTGCTAAGTTTGATGTTGAACTTGAGCAAATGGATGCGAAGACGACGTTCTTACAAGGTGAGCTAAAAGAGAAGATCTATATGCTCCAACCAGAGGGTTTTTCATTGTCAGGAATGGAAGACCGAGTCTGTCTTTTGAATGGAAGAATCCAGCTGATATGTTGACGAAATCAGTTTCTGTGTCAAAGTTTCGTCATTACCTGAAACTCTTGGGAGTTGAGGGCAAGTAGGCTCGTTTAGGGTTTAGGTGGAGGTTACTCGACGAGAGTGAAAATTCTTATGAGTCTCTTTGATAAAGAATTTGAGTCAAGGTGGAGATATTTTGTCTTTTACCTCAAAATTCAGATCTTGAAGCGTGACTTGAAGATCTTGAGACGTGGAGATCTTGTCATGCTTGGAGATCTTAAGGCGTGGAGTTGGAGATCTTGAGGCGTGGAGATAGAGATCTTGTGGCGTGTTTCTTGCCTTGTACTTATCCGGGAAAGAACTCGTCTTTGGCTCAAGGTTTGTGAGAACAAGTGCAACCTCGGCAGGGAAGGAGCAAGAGAAGTGGTTTGGAGTTTTGGTGTGCACAAACGCATTAAAGTGAGGGTGTTTAGTTTCTTATTATGAGTTCTTGATACTCGTATTGCTCCTTTTGTATTTTCACATTTGACTAGTGGATTCTTCGTCGTCGGCAACCGCCCGTGGTTTTCTCCCGTAAGGGTTTCCACTTAAAATACTTTGTCTCATTTATTTTACGCACTTGTTATTGTTTGTATTGTAATAAACAGCCCTGTTCGTAACACATCATGTCCATCCAAACTCCTATCAAAGATCTATTGCTAACACATTCATTCCTCGACGAAAATAACCTTTCAAATCTTTAATGAACAAACACTTTTATTGTCTGAGGAAAGAATTCTATCAAAAATCTGAACGGAAAATAAAATACTCATTAATATGTATCTTACCAAATACTCCCATGTCCCATAATTCTTATAACGGTTTAACCCGACATAAGATTTTAGGAGAGAGTTGAATTTGCTATGTTTTGATTAGTATATCGTAGTTTTTGATGATGGTGGTGAGTTTGATATGAAAGGATGAAAGATAATGAGGAAAAAGGTAATGGAATATTGTGAGATATTGTGGTTATTTTAATACAGTATATAATTATTTCTAAACAAGAATATAAAGTACATGTTGCAAGATTTTTGTTATGGTCCAAAATAATACTCTCTTCGTTCCGTATTATAGACAACATATTAACCCGATACGCGATTTTATATGTGTGTTGAACTGAATGAAGAAAGAATATTATTTTAGTGTTAGTGTGGTTTACTGTAGCAATATGAGAGGAAATAATGGGAGTACTGGAACAGATGGTGATTGTTTTGATTTTTTTTATGTGAAAAGTTTATTAAATGAGATATATTATATATATTTTAGGACTATCCAAATAGACAAATATTACATATAATATATAACGAAAGAAATAAGTATTACAATAATTATGAAACGGAGGGAGTACCACTTATCACTGATATCATGCTCACAAGTTCAAAACCTCAACGGAAACAATCGGTGAACTTACAAGGCTAGGTCGTGTACCGGTTCCTCCTAGGAATAGACCTGGGAAGCAAAACATTCCTCAGAATTTCCAGCTCTTTTCTAAGCCATGGCCTAATTTGACTTGCTCATGCTACTCAATATATCCACCATCACACCCTCTAAAGCAACTGTTGAAGGAAAGAGACCTTGATTCATGTCTAAGCTCATTCCAAATAAATCAGAGCGAACTTTCAAGCTTGCCCGCATTGACAACTTGATCTTATATGGAGCAACCATACCCTTTCTATCTTGATTCTTCTCAATTGGGAAACCAGAAAGCAACTCATCGGCACACGACAAGGATCGCACTATCAATCACCTAAACCGGCTTCAGGTAAATTTCATGAACACAGACAGACAAACAAATGTTTACAATGGGAATGACAGTAAAAGCTTACGAATCAGGGGAAGTATGATAACGATGGAAGATCTAGTGAACGCAACTGATGAAAGCAGCAACATACGAAATGTCTAGGACTGCAATGCAATAGATGATCATAAGCAGAATACAACAATAGTTCGATAGAAGGGAAAGTTTGAGCTCCATATGATGGCTCACTTCGAAGAAGCAAAAACGCAAAACGACGATTCGCAATGTCAATGAACATAAACGATAGCTCGAGGGCAAGTGAAAAGAACCTGAATTTTCTTCAGATTTCATCTTCTGCCCCGGCTGAAACGAACAAAAACGGCCATTGATTCAAGGATCCGAACACATGCACTCTCCCCTCGCTGTTGTTGCTTGTTCTTCTTGTGTGTCCACTGGACAACCTTTAATCTTTGCTCAAACCATATATTGGATAAAACAGTTACGGTTCCTGAAACATCAACCATGTGGCTAAGATTTCTCATGTGGCATTGTGCGATGTAACCATTGATTATTGAATAGAGAGAAATGGCGTTACCTGATAGTACATTGAGGTGTGAGCTAGGGAGAGGATGCGGGTGTGTCCAATTGCGATCAATGGAGAGAAGCCGACAGCTTATTAGGATTGCCGTCGTGCTCCTCATCATCCTGAATCCGTGCTGGAATATGAAACCCCGAGAACCCGCCCGAGGCAAATCCAATGGCTGCCATCGAATGCGGGTGCATCGAGCTCATCTGATGATTCTGATCATCAGTTGTGGCATTAGAGATCGACGAATCGCTGATCCAAGCACGAAACAACGGGTTGTTGGTGGTGTTGTTGTGGTTGTTACTGGACTGAAGGGGTTCCCTCTGAGAAAATAGTTGGCCAAAGAATGGCTGCAGCAACTGTGAGGCCGGAGGCGGCGGATTGAACATGAAACCGTCTGTGTTCCAGCCGGTGACCAGCCTCTGACAACGGGTCATATCTGTAGGCTGGTTCTCAGCCCAGCCTGCAGCCGAGTGATCGTGGTCGTGGTCGTGGACGTGATCGAAACCAACAAGGTGTTGGTGCTGGCTTGTGGCAGCACCCGACAAAAACGGGTGCTGCTGAGCCGTTTGGTGATGATGCTGATGCATCATCATCGGGTGGAGTGACTGCTGCAGCGAGAGCCTCAGGTCCTGGCTGTGGCTGCGGCTCCTGGACATGAACTCCAAAGGGTAGTTCGCGAACTGGATCGGTTGCACAGGGGGAGAGGACGTGGCTGACACCTCCTCGCTGTGGGTGGTGGTGCCGCCTGTAGGGAAAAACGACTTGATAGTATCCGCAATCGCATTGGAATCGAGTGATGGGGGCAGAAGACCAGTGTTGTTGTCTCCATTGTTGCAAATCCGATGATTTTGTTGTTGCTGATTCTGGTCTTGGCGACCAATGTACATCCCTTCGCCGTCGTCGTCGTCGATCCCATTAATCTTACCCTTTTCAGATTCTTGTTCTTCTTTCATATTCTTGATAACAGTTGTTGCAGTCGGTTTCCAGGCCGGGAGCTCAGCGAGCACGTCAATGGCGGGCTTCGCCTTCTTCATAAGCCAATCCACGACCTTACTAGGCTTATCATACCCGAGCCTATCCTGGACATCATAGAACTGGATGGCCGTGTGCGCAGAGAGGCGCACACGACGGTCCCTTGGGCCCTTGGCCGTGCACACCTTGCTGTGCCGGTCCTTCCGGCCCATGGACCGGACAATGTGGCCGCCTTGCACCTCCACGATCTCGCCCGCTGCCGCATTCCTGAGAGCCAGGCGGGAAGAAATGGGAGAAGGTTTTTGTTTCTGTTGTTGTTGGTGGCGGTGGCTATCTCCCATTTTCTTGGACATCTCTTCTTGGAAGGACCCTTGTTTCTCTAGCTGCCCATATAGTTCGATTGGCGGTGGTTGCGGCAGCGGCGGCGATGGCGGCTGGGGATTGACTAGGTGGTGTGAGTGACTAGAAACTCCAATCTCTCCATATTGGTAGGTTTGGTGATGGTGAATGTTTGTGAAAGAATCCAGGATGGTTTTCCTCGTAGTTGCTCCCAACTTCTTATTGACTACTCTAGAACTACTACTACTACTAGAAACAGTAATTGTTATCTCGGCGGTGGCGATGGTGGTTATCTTGGTGGTGCATTTTGGACATTCAAGTTTGGTTCGATGACCCCAAATGGTGTCAAAGAATCACAGAACAACCACACCAAGGGAACCAAACCCATTTCCCCATAAGCAAAACCAAACCAAACCCACCATGGGTTTTGAACATTTTGATGAAATTCAGGCTAACCCATTTGAGAAAAACTGAGTTTTTGAGGTGGTTTTGATGGTGGAGAGGGTGAGGGAGGATGGGAGCAAGTGAGAAAACAGGCTTTTTGTGTTTGTTGATGATGAAAGGGTCTCTCTCGCTCAAAGTGGTGTGTGTACTATCACTAAAAGTCAGAAAAGGGTAAGGTATGAGAAAGCTGGTTTTGTGAATAAATAAGCACTCAGATCAGCAAGGCTAATTACCCCTATTAAGTGTGCCATGTTTTTCTAACTTCAAAGAAAATTTTAGAGTAAGAACATTAGGGTTCAAGCTCAAGAAGAAACCAGATTCTAGTAGATGTCCCAATGGGAGAGAGTATCTTTCAAATTTATGCATATTTTCGGTGGAACTACGCACTATCACGTTATTATATTAGAAATATAAAATATGATTTTAATGTTGTTTTCTCGATTTTTTTGATTAGAAAATCCAACGACCAATTCATTCTTAAAATTTTAAAATCTAATCTAAAATGAATTAGTTTTCCTTTTTTTGAGAATCAACAAGACATTGCTTATTGTTATCATCATCAATTAACATATAATTAACACCAACCAGTCAGCTTATCCCCAATAAGGTTGTTGTTAAAAGTTATGGATTATCAAAATAAATATCAAAGACTACTGTTTTTATCCCGAAACAACTCCAAATGTTCACAAACACTTCTAATGATGATAAATACATAAAATCATCATTATGGATTATCAAAATAAATATCAAAGACTTTTCTCAAAACTTGACATCACCACATAATATTACTACGACGTTTTTCCAAGAAGTACGAAAAGATATGCTTAACTCCATAACATGAACAATCATTCAGAAGGGTATGTCTTAATTCGCGTATCT
>JAOVYX010021555.1:0-15634 GCA_035668315.1 Drosera spatulata
AATCCCCAATTTCTTTTTCAACTAGGCATATGACGTGTCTTCTTTAACTTTGATAGAGTCTTTAATAGCAGATAAATGTCTTAGCAGATATCTTCGAGAAGTCTTATTCAACCCATCTTATCTGTTGCTAATTGTCTACAAACCTTCTTGAAATACTTTGAAAACTAATCTGATCATAACTGTGCTAATCTGATCCTATAACTGCTATACTATCCAAAGCATTTATCATTCTGATTATGAAAATCTGATACCCAGTGTCTGATAGAGTACCTGTTTACTTAAAACGCACTTGATCACATATGTTAGTAATCATTTGATTCATCAAATCCAGTAAAATACTTTCATACACATACGAGAGACTTAAACCCTTTAGCACGTCCCTATTATTAGCCAACTGAAGGGAAGCATCATTACTCACCACTTGAGACTGACAAAAAAAAATATTACAAATAAATTAGGACAAAGAGAATATTATCAATATATTTATAGATGTCTACTACTCCGTACTAATATAGTGTTAAATCATACCCTACGCCATAAAGATACTCACACATGGGGCATTGACCTATGCCTAATTGAACATGGCTACCTCTTCTATGGTTTTGCTCACGGAAATTCAAATGATAATACTCTTAGTAGAAAAATACTCAAAATCTCTCGAAAAATGTTTATACCAACAAGTGCTAAAGGAGTGGGGAAACCGTACTTATGATTGATATGAGAGACTGCTCATTGCAAAAGTTCGGAGGAATGTTTCCTAGCTGTCCCATAAACTACACCTAACTTGATCAACTGTATAAATCACTACGTGTCTCATTGATGCAGTTTATGCATGTAGGCCGCATTAATCATACTCACTGTAGTTTCTTCAACAAAAAAAAAATCACACTCATTACACTACTAAATATCCTTTCGGTGCAAAAATACAATTAACATTTTTAATGGGATTTATTTTATGGGTTAAATTTGCTTTTTTTTTCTTTTTTTTTTTTGGCTGTTTTACTTAATTATCACTACAACTTTTAGAGTTCATAAAATTTCCAACAATAACTAAAAGCAGGATTATTAAAATATACTATTCCTTTCGTCCCATAGAAATTAGGATTATTTATCCAAAAATATAAAAAAGACAAAAACATTTCAAAAACATTTCAAAAACATTTCAAAAAACAGTACACAAAAAAAAAAAAAAATTCCTAATTCATATAAATTCAAATCACATATACAAATCGCATAAATCCTCATACCTTCCCCAATCCCATACACATACCCATCCCTATCTCTACCCCGACCACCATCATCATCATCAACACCTTCGTTGGAATCCGCCAACGTCGTCGGAATTCGACAATGACGTCAAAATATTCGTCTGAATCTAAAACAATGCATCTGAACAAAATCAAAACAGAGCACCTGAACAAAATCAAACAGAGTATCTGAACAAAAATCAAACAAAGCGCTTGAATAAAATAAAAACAGAGCATCTAAACAAAATGAAATAGAGCACTTGAAAAAAAAATATCCCAAATTCAACACACATGAATTCTCGTGTAAATTCAAATGGTTGTTATCATTATTAAACAAAACAAGTATAAAACAGAAGTGATGATTCAATATTGATTGTACGAAAAAACTTACAAAGAAAAATACTTCCTTTGTCGCAACACTTTCTCACTCCTTTCATCTCATAATAAACGAAACGCTTAGAACATGCTTACTTATAAATGAGAAGTTTGACTCATATGATGGGACGATCAAACATTGCTTTTCAAAAAATTATCTTGAAATATCAGTGATAGTTTAAATTATGTACTTCAATCATAGGACAATGATATAATATTTTTGCATCGTTAAGATGAAAAATGAATCTTCTTAAATGTGTGCTGAATAATAAAAAAAGTCAAACATTTTTATTTTTTTAATTTGGGGCTGATGAAGTATTTGGAAATCTTTTCCAATTAAACTAACAAAATACATACTTTTTATTTTGTATCACATCCATTCATCCAATTATTATTTTTTTCTCACTCCTCTCTCTTGCATAATTATAAGTGTATAAAAATCATAACTCATATAAATCAACACACACAAATTATAGTGTCAAATCAATCCATTGTACTTTCTTCGTCCCATGAAAAATATAACACTTTGATTTTGATACGATTTAGCACAGTTTGTATCAAAAACAATTACAAGATCGTACAACAATGAACCGTAGATCTAGATGATGAGGATGATGGGATCGTTTGTCAATGATCAAGACCACAACACAAAATTAACAAGCTTGTATTCGATATTGTATGTGTATTTATTAAATGGGGAGTCCATACCTTGTAACCCCCATATTTATAGTCTTTTTACATGATAAAATGATACCTTATCTTGCATAAATTCTCCTAAAAATATTATTTAGGAGATAATTATGAATAAAGATATGATTTTTAGAATTCTTTATTCATATGTGTTTATTCCCCTTAATCTTTAATAATTGCACCTTTCCTATATCCTCATAACAATATCAAAAGTTTAATTATTATTTTTGTGATCATCAGTATACCCCCTAGCTTTTTGGCCGAGTTGCTTTAAGCCGACCATGGAGCCCGTAAAGCTTTGTCTTCTCTTCATGTTATCCTCCGGCTATCTATGGTTTAATTTTTCGACCTCAAACCATTTTACAGTGTATGTTCCCGAATCATTTTTTTCCACTGGACTCGACATATGAAGAATGCAGCTCTCCCGTCTTTTTATGTCTTTGGGGTGCACATCTTCAGTCCAGAATTCATAAGGATCCTCTTCATTGCTTTCTTTTCACTAGTCAAATCATTCTTATCGATTCAAATTCTGCCTTGAAAGATGGAAAACTGCCTTTATGATTGTGTCTTGTTTAATGATGACTTTGTTATCATCATCAATGCCCTCGATTTGACTGTTGATGTGCCTAAGGTTTTACACGTGGTCGGATCCAGACCTTGCTTCAAAACTGATCGGACGTCTTTGGGCAGGCTTAGGGTTTTTCCCTTGTTTTTGCCCTTCATATACATATATATACCCGTTTTACCTTTGCCTTTCATCCTTTTCTCTGTTTGTCGTCGTTTCATCTTAACTCCGTTTTAGCAACCCCAGCTTAGTCCGAGTTCACACTTTGCTTCTTCAAGTTCTCTTCTTCAATTGTTTTTCTTTCTCTCTTCCAAGTATGACTTTTGATAATGTCTCTTCCTTTCATCAGCCTATTCATGAGGGCACCCCTTTAGATTCTTGTCATCGTCCGAGTCGTCTATGAACTGGGAAGATGACTATAGGGACTCCCTGTTTTTAGTTGATGTAGAACCCCTGAATATGATTCATCCGTTTCCCTTCAACGTGATGACCAGTTTTTCTGACGTGAAGGAGGTCGACCTCGAACTCATCAAATCTACCATAGATCTTTATCATGGTTTTGACCTAAAACTTCCTGGGGAGCATCCTATTTGCATAACTTTCTATCTTACCAACTCTCTGTCTATATGAACCTTTTTGAGGCCGGGTTTAACTTTCCTATTCATGTCTTTTTATCCTCTATTTTTAGGAGATTAAACATGACCCCAACGATGTTTATTCCGAACTCGATTCGTTTAGAGATAGGGTACTTTATGTACGCTAAAAAGGAGGGCATAATCGGATCCGAGGTAACCCCTGAATTTGTTTTTTAAGTGTTATAAGATTAACTATTTGAATGGTGAGGGATGGTCTTATTTTGCAGCCCAATCCGGGCTGAAAGTAATAGACAAGATCCCTGACACTCTAAACGGGTTCAAAACCTCTTTCTTTTTGGTAACCTCGTCTCTTCCTTGGACAATTCCAAATCGGTGGGTGACTAACATTAATTTGGAGCCGATGAAGAAACCAACTTTGGATCCTATCGGGGAAACAATTTTTATTGTTTTGAAAGGTTACCTCAAAGAAAATGCTCCAAGACCACCAATTTGGTATGTTCAGTTTCGATTGGTTTTCTCTGTTGAGTTTTGTATGTTCTGACTCTTGACAGCTTTCCTTCTTTTCCAGTTTCTCACATCCCTCTAAACATGGCTCCAAGGTTGAATCAGCAAGCACGTCGTCTTGCAAAAGAAAGGGGAAAGACGGCATCGTCTGTTCAGGTCCCTTCTTCAACTAATCGGACTTCGCCCATCCCAACTTCTCGGACTCCGGTAAGGGAAACGGTTATCTTAGATGAGGAGGCGCCTGAAGTAGTATTGCCTTACTCAACTGCCCCTATTGAGGATGAATTTGGATCTCGGAGACCCGAGAAGAGGCCTCGTGTTTCGTCTCCAGTTCGATCTATCCCTGCCCCTTCTATTCCATGAGGGATTGGTGCAGTGCTGATATGCCCCTATGCTTATGGGGGGACTACGGACAAAAATGAAGATGTGTCTTCCTATTTTAAGCCGACTTAGAAGATTGACAGTCGTGCTTCTTCCAGCTCGGTTGGTACGAGATTTACACATTTTGAATTGTCTCCGAGTTGTAATGGTATATCTACTAGTTCTTCAACCGGTTATAGACCTTTCTTTTCTTCTCTCGGATCAATTTGTAATTGCATGGTTTCTTTGGGAATACGTCCGAGTTGGTTCTGCTTCCATGTTGCTAAATAACACTGGCGAGACTCCTTTTGATCTCCCTAACCTCTCCTTCTACAAAAAGAGTTTTTAATTTAATCATCATGTAATCTGGGGCGATTACCATCTCCAGGTTTATAATCGAAGGTCGGCCTAATATCCTATTGTATGCTGACGGGAGATCCACGACTGTGAAGTCGACAATCCGATTTTTTGTTTTTCTTGTGCTCTCATCTCCTATTGTCAAGGGGAGTGTGATGTACCCTTTTGGTAATATGGTGCTTCCTGTAAAGCTGACTAAGGGGATTTTATATGGTCGGCCATCCGAGTTTTAGTCATTCTTTTGCTCTCATCTCTCTCAGTTAAGCCCATTCTCTGGATTGTGTTGTAATAGATGATATCAGCTGAGGATCCTGTATTAACCAATATTTTCTCTATTCGAAGTCCTCGATATATAGAGTCGCGATTAATGGGTCTGCGTGCGGAAAACTGATTCCTTCATTGTCTTAGGGTCCGAAACTCACCTCGGTCTCATATCGAGCTTTCTTTAGTTCAGGCCTAGGTGACTTGATACGCTTAGTACTAACTTTTGTTAATGACAAGTTTTCCATCGGTGGAAGCCCTCCTGTGATGTTAATCCTTGATCTTTGGGTCGACCTCTGTTCATCTCTATCCTCCTGGGTTGGGTCGTTTTGCTTTTTTGGTGATGATCGACTTCGGTCTTTTCCCTGTCGACTTTGTTTGTTTAGAAATTTCTTTAGATACCCCTTTCTATTCAATTCTTCAATCGCATCTTTGAGATGTCGACATTCATCCATGTTATTTCCATGATCGAGATGATACATGCAGTATCGATTCATGTCTTTCTTCCTACTTTCAAACCTCAGCTTCTTGGGTGGCTTAACAAGGAAATTTTCTTCCCATGCATCTTGTAATATTTTGGTTCTTGAGGCATTGAGAGGAGTATATGTTGTGAAATTCATTTCTGGCCTCCTTCCTTCCTTGCCCCTATCTTATCTTGGAGGTGACCTTCTTTCGAACTATCGTGTTCTTTCTTTGTTTTCCAACTCGGCTTGTGGCGTAGGTCGGTTCTTCATTCCTTTTGTCCTTTCTCTGGTGGCCAAAGCTGCTTCGACTCCTTCATGTCTACTCAACTATTTCATTAACTCATTATAGTCCAAAGGTGACTTTAAGTTCAATTGATAGAATAGATCAGAACTTTCCAACCCATTGATGAGTGCGTCCGACTTCAACTATTCGCTCATTTTTTTTGCCTTTACTGCTACGAGGTTGAACCTTCTTATGTAATCAGAAATTTTTTCACCTGCCTTCTGGATGAACTGTCGCAAATGGTTTAGGGTAATCTTCGCTCCTCGGTTGCTTATGAAGTGTTTTGTGAACAACTTCAATAAATCTGCAAACGAATCAATGCATGCAGGTGGGAGAGAATTGAACCATGCCCGAGCTGCATCTTTAAGAGTTGTTGGAAAGACCTTGCACAAGATTACCTCATTGACCTTGTAAATATCCATGATGGGCTCAAAATTTTGTACATACGAATTTGGATCTGTGGTTCCATCATAGGTCTCTAGTTGTGGTACCTTGAATTATTGCGGAGGTTTTCCTTGAAGTATCCTTCTGAAAATGGGGAGATTTTCTTCCTTCGTTCTTGTCCAAGTTGTCCATCTTTCTCTCTATTAATTGTTCGATCATCTTTTCCATATCTTTATCATTTTGCACGATTGGTCGTCGATCTTCCGAACTGACTTCTTCTTCTTCGTCTGGTACAACTCGACTTAGCAGGTCGGTCACGAAGGTCTTTTGATTCCTCCTAGGGTTGAGTCTAGACTCCAGATGTGGTTTGCAAGGTCCGTCTTCAGCAGCTCTGACATCAGATGGTCGTTCTTTGTTTAATTCGAGGTAGCAGGGTTGCTAGTAATTGCCTTCTTTATTGTTTCCTCCACTGATTTCTGCAACTCTATCCTAAAGCTTCCGAACAAGGACAAGATCACAGAAGGAATCTATTCTTGTTCATTATTATCGAGTTCATTTCGAACCTGTGAGTCACTAGGAGTTGTGCTCCGACTTCCCGACATGGGAGGTCCTTGATGTTCCGAACTTTGAGGTCCGTTTTCCCCACAATCGTTGTTAGTCTGACTTCGGATCTTTCGTGTAATCAATTCAGAAGATCCATATCTAACGCGCCAAATTATTTGTACTAAAAACAGTTACAAGATCGTACGATTATGAACTGTAGATCTAGATGATGATGATGATAAGATCGTCTGTCAATGATCAAGACCACAAGAGAAAAACAACCTTTTGTTGGATATTGTATGTGTGTACATTAGATGGGAATTCCATACCTTGTACCCCCATATTTGTAGTGTTTTTACATGATAGAATGATAACCTTATATTGGACAAATTCTTCTAAAAAGATTATTCAGGAGATAATTATGAATAAAGATATGAGTTTTAGAAAACTTTATGCATACGTGATTATTCCCCTTAATCTTTAATAATTGCACATTTCTTATATCCTTACAACAATATCTAAAGTTTAATGATTATTTTTGTGATCTTCAAGTACGTATTTTGACGAGGTAGGTCTTATCATTAAACAACATAAAAATGAAATTTTATTTTCAATCTATATTATAGTATTTTAAAAAAATGTCATTAGCATTTCATGAAAATTTATAAAAAAAAAAATCATTTGATCGTTTCACGAAATAAATCAAAATTTATCTCGATATATATTATATATAGAGTAGTTTTCATGAGAGTGAGGAAATACTCCCGATAATCATTTTAGTAACAGAGTAAATAAATCGCTGTTGGAGAGTGACCCATGAACTCCTGTGAAGAAGAGAGACATAGAGAGAAGAACTTCTTGCGTGCTCTATTGTCAAACGCCTTCCCCACATCTCTCAATCTCCATGTCAAAAACGCGAATTCTCATTGGCTAGTGTGTGCCATGTCTCATTGTCCCTGAAAATGACAAAAACGAATTTTGAACAACTGGAATCATGATAAAAAAAAATAAAAATTGCATAATATCTTATCTTAATTGGTCGTTATTAATGTATCCTAATGTATCTCAAATCATCTTACTCTATTAAACTAAGGTATCACGAACCTAATCTTATCTAATATTCCCTCCGTCCCATAAAAGATACAACGAATTGATGTGTCGATTCAAAATTTAAGATCCGTATAACGATGATTAAATGTATTTTTTATAAATTTATCATGAAACATCAATGATTATGTAAGTTACGTATTTCAACTTAATACATATTACGACAGACATGATTTGATATGAGAATGAATCTTACATTCATATGTATAGAATAGTATAAAATACGTATATGTTGTATTTTTTATGGGACGGAGAAAATAATATAATATATATTATAAATATATAAAACCACATTAGGTTTTATTGATATTAAAGTTTTGTTTTTTTGATATCAAGTTTTTGTTGGGTATGTATTTAATATCTTAAACATTTATTATCATAAATTAAATTTGTGTAATATATATTGACACTTTATTTTCTCTATAATACAATGATCCAAATATCTATTATAAATATTTTAAGTTAGCATAGATATTCTTACTATCAATGTGATTGAAATAAACGTATATAATCATTAATAGAATTTTAGACATATATAATATGAATTGTAAAAATAATATAAAAAATCGAAGTAAGAACTTGTTAATATAATCCAAAACGGGGACATTACCATCTTGTTTAGAGCAAGCTTTTTCCTTCCAATAGGATTAATGCTAGTAGAGACTTAACATTGATAGTCCATTTTCTATCAATCCTATTGGATGATTTCTATGTATTATTGAAAATTGACAAATGGAGTTAATAAATAAAAAAAAAGAGATCACTAGACAAAGAAAATTTAAATGTTAAGTAACTCCTCCTTTCAAATAAATAAATAAATATTAAATAACGTAAATATTACACTTATCAAAAACATTGTCTTATGATAAGAAGTTTCCATTCATAATATACGATATATATTCATGATTATTAGATCTTCTCAAACTTTAATTATTACTTAACTTTTTAGGACTAATAGTTATATTTTATTTCATTTTTAGATCATTGTAAAACAAACACTCCAATAAACATTTTCTCTAATAGTAGATTTCTTTTGCTCTACTTACAAATACTTATCAAAAGCAAAAAAAAATAAAAAAAATCATTGCCCAAATACATAAGTATCATTTTATTTTTGTTTAGTAAATCCTAACAGTTATTTTCATCTTTTTCAAAAATTAAAAATTAAAATTCTCATTAATATGCATCATCTTATGATAGATTCATAATACTAACATTTTTCATCTTGATAATTCATTTCTGTGATCAAATCCTAACAGCTCCACTCATCTTCACTCAGAACCAAAAGAAAATAAACAATCAAATGATAAATAAAAAATATAATTTGCAAATTCAAAACAAGAAAAATTAGAACAAAAACCAGAACTTTCTCTCTCTTCTCCTTGTTCCCCTCTTCCCTTTCCCCTCTTTCTCGATTCCATCCATGGCGGCATCATCGTCAAATCAATCCCTCGAAGCTACATTGAAACCCTAATCCCAATTCATCACCGATCCTCTCACTCAAATCCCTAGCTCTAATCACAACCGTCGTCGATTCGTGGGAATCGAAGCGAATACGAAAAACTTGAATCGAATTGATTCGGAATCGAAATCGAATGCTGAAGGAAGCGGCGGTGGCGGTTTAGGGTTGATGATGGGATGGAGTCGGTGGTGTTGGTGGTGGTGAGAGAGGCGGCTGAGGAGGAAGAGGAAGGCGAGGATGCAGCTGCATTTGTCGCCGAGCATGAGAAGCATAACGATATCGTCATCGTCATCGTCATCATCGAGCAGCAGCAACGGAAACGGAAACAGCAGCAATAATGGAATCGTTGACTTGATGAAGATCAAGGTCGCGGCTCGTCATATGTCATACAGGACTCTTTTCTACACAATCTTCATCCTCGCTGTTGTGCTCCCCTTTGTTTTCATTACGACCGCCGTCGTCACGCTTGAAGGTGTCGATAACTGCTCGTCGCTCGGTACATTCATTCATTCATTCATTCTTGTATTAATTTGGGAGGTTTATTAGGATTTGGTTTGACCTTGATTTTGTGTTTTGCCATTGGTGGCTGTGTTGCTTTCTTGTTAATTGTAATGTGCTGGGTTTTATTTGTGCGGTTTTCGATGCTTGTTTCAATTATGTGGATCAGTTTGTATGTTGATTCGGTGAGACATTTGGGGCTGTTTGATATCAAGGTCATTGTTATATGACCATGAAGTCATTCGTTGCAGTTGATGGTAGCTTGGGACATCAATGATAGAAAGCTTTGTTTTATGCTAGGAACAAGTCCTACATTTTGGATTGTGGTTGATAAATGGTAGCTCGAGGAATCCATTGTAGGTGTTTGCACTGTTGACTTTATATTCTGCGGCTCGCTTCCCCATATTGCCGGAGATAATTGGAGGATCATTTGTCTTTGTTGTGTTCGTTGATCTCTTTGATAAAGGTGGTGCTTAGAGTACCAATTGAGAAGTTGATCTTAGTATACACCCCTTCTGCTGATGAGGTCCAAAACTCTTTAGATTCGGTTATTAGAAATCTAGCTTGAAACTAGCTGCAATTCACAGAGATTCGATAAGTAATTGGTCTTCCCTGGCTATTTCCCCCTTTTCCCTTTCTCTAAGAAGTTGTGTCATATTAATGAAACTTGATGTTGAGTTTGATACGTTTTGATTGATACAACAGTACCTATTTCTTTTGGTAATGCATTGGTAGTAAAACCCATCATCAGACAGGATTGCGTCCAGGAGCCCGTGTCCTTGTTCTTCTTTGTATCAGAGTTAAAATCTGTTGAGACTAAAGCTGCTTCTTTATCTAGATTCGACTGATATATGCTTATGTCTCCATGATTTAGTGAGTCCTTTTGGCCGTGACATTTTCCATTCTTCTTGTGGCTATGACTAACCCCTGAATTACCTGTAAATTTGTTTGTTGATGGTTTATGCTCGTCTAACTTCACTCTTGGTGTGTTTTACGTATTAAATCTGTAGAGAAAGATTTTCATTTAGGCATTGGCTTGACCTCTTCTTTCTTTCATGGATCAGAGTGTTTAGGTAGGCGCTTTGGACCGAAGCTCCTTGGTAAAGATGGTTCAGGGGTAAATCTCTTATTCTTGTGTGTATCTGCTTTCGTAGGTAATCTATCTATGCTATCTTATCTATTATTCTTGTGCTGTGCAGCTGAGGCTGGTGAAGGATTTTCATAAGATTCTTAACCAGGTCAACACTGAGGAAATTCCGTCGGGCCTTAAGATTCCAGAATCATTCAATCATCTGGTTTCTGACATGAAGAATAATCAATATGATGCGAAAACATTTGCGTTCGTGTTGAAAGCAATGGTATGAATTATTCCATTATTATTACAGAACTTCTGTTTTACTTCTTGAGGTTTTTGTTTCCAAACACATACAAATAATGTTTTGCAAACAATTGGAGGCCCAGTAGTGGCTTTGGCACTTGTACACTAGTTGTATTCTTCTACATTTAGAATTTGTTGTGTTTGTCGAAGTTTACTTAATAACTTCTGGTGCTCATTAGAGCTCATCAAGGCGGGTCCTTGCTATGCAGTAGTCCTTTTCTCCCTCTGATATTGAATCTGGTGACTTTTAATAAGATTCCGAGCCTTGAGTAGCTTGTAAAATGGTATTGCTTGTAAAAATGTCCAACAGATGGTCATAAAAGAAATTTCTAAAGCACGATGAATGATTCAGCTTCCTAGTTGAGCAAAGGTTTACTTATAAAGGTTGCCTCATGCCTCTCGCCTTCTCCTCTCTTTTATCTTGGTCTAGAGATTTCAGATTCCGTGTTAATGCTCTACTAAATGTACTTTTTTCCTAAGAATAAGATGGACAAAAGATTCTATCCTTTTTATTGCTCTGCTACCAAGGTACTGTTGTCTGTTATTGCTGTGCTACTTTCAAGGGTCGAAAGTAAACCACATGGAGGTCAAAAGAAGTGTCTTTTCAACTTCTATGTGTGCTTTACCTTACAGATTTACACAAAGGGTAGAAATAAGAAACAGTGGCCAGCCCCACTATCTGGGGAGCTGGTGTGGTGTGTTTGGAGATGGCAAACATTTTCGGAGTGCCAACTAGAATAAGTGATGGGAACTTTCTGCTGCTTCTTTTTTTTTTTCATAAATAGCCATAGGGCATAG
Organism: Drosera spatulata; assembly: GCA_035668315.1. Classification (NCBI taxonomy): domain Eukaryota; kingdom Viridiplantae; phylum Streptophyta; class Magnoliopsida; order Caryophyllales; family Droseraceae; genus Drosera; species Drosera spatulata. The sequence continues at coordinate 11,873 of JAOVYX010021555.1, forward strand.
ATATTTCATTTCTTTTGTTCCAATATGTATCCTCTCAAGGGTCACATAGAACAACTTCATGGTGACATTGGTGTCAATGTTTCTATAGTGAACAGGGTCATAGATAAGATCTATGATGTTATTGAGGTCCCTTGCTTTCTTGAGTTCCTAGTGTGGTTCTGATACATTAAAATTTCTTTGCTCTTGAGTATCAAACATGAGGTGTGTTAGGATTTTTACCCTCATTTCCACACACATTTTGATCATATGCACTCCGGTCTAAATTAGACCTTTTTCAAGGATATCTATTCATAGCTTCTGAAAAAACTCAAAATGGAATTCTTCCCATCAATATTGAGTCATTGACATGCAAGATTTTAAATATTGGATATCAAATATCAGATTTATAGCGAATAGCAAGTATTGGAATAGCAAATATTGGAACATATAGGATAGCGGACAAAGGACGATATATCTGGGATATGAATGATATCAGATTTCCTCTGGTCTACAGTATAAACTTTTCTTCATAGATCCTAAATTACACCTTTTCAAGGGAGAACTATTCATAGCTCGTCATAAAACTCCATATGGAATTTTTTTTCATTAATTTCGGCATCCAATATAATCAAGATTCTAAATATCAAATAACATATCTCAGATTGATAGCGGATACCGGATATTCACACATACATGATAGCAGGCAACGACTGATAATGTTGGAGGTATGAATGATATTTCTTTTGTCCCAAAAGAATTACAACACTTAATAAATTAGAATGTCCCACATAAATTACAAGATTACCCTATTTGAGAATTTTTTTTCCTACAAAAATATCAAAACGTCTTTATTTTTTATTTTATATCACATCAACTCATCCTACTATTTTTATCCTTATTTTCTTTTTCTCTCCTCTCGCTTAGATAAATCAAAGGATAAATTACTTTTTTCAATAAAAATCAACATATACATAATTTATTATGTCAAGTCAACCGGTTGCAATTCTTTTAGGATAGAGAGAGTATTAAATATCATATTGTCTACAATATGAATATTTTTAATAAGTGCTTGGGGAGTTTGATGCTAGTAGCATATAAGCTTGTGTGATAAATTCAACGGTGGAGATTTAAAATCAAAAGGTTCAATAATCATTAAAAAAATGCATTGAAGGAATAGTTTTTAAAAAAATAATATTTTTTCTAAAAAATTGTGAGATCTTAAATGTTGGATTTTTCTAACAACACGCAAGTTTATGTGTTACTAGCAACAAATTTCTTTTTCCGTTTTAATAATCCACAAACATGCAAATAACCTATTAAAATATCTTAAAACTTAGACATAAGACTTGAAAACATTAAGATCACGTTTGGAAATTCAAACATAGGACTTTCAAACATAGCTTTGAAACCATAAGACTTTTTTCGAATGGGAAAGAGATCGCCTTCAAGGTGCAAATTCATTACTTTCAAACGTAGGTTCGAAACAATGAGACTTTTTTTTTATATTTGAAACCATATGACCTATGGTTAGAAAGCCCACTTATTACCTCAAAATCGAATATCTAGCAAGGATTCACATGAAAACCACTTTGGCTAAGAAAGCATTTACTTGCTCGTTGGACTTTGGAGATATTTGAAATATCTTTGTAGTTTATGTGGAGAAAGAGAGTTGTTTGAAAAGAAAATAATCTGGTTGGGTGACAAAAAGAGACTCCATCTTAATTCATCTAGTTCTTTCTTTGAGTCGGCACTCTAAACATTTTTGTAATAAAAGCTGTTAAAAGTTAAATATGACGTTATTACATTTTGATATCATCTACTTCCTCTGTCCTGAAATATAGCCAACAGTTTCTTATTTGGGTCATCCCAAAATATAATAAACATCCTTTTTGGCAAAGTTTTCTTCATAAAAATACCAAAACAAACATCTTCTGGTATAGTGAACTCCATTAACTCATTCTTCACCTGCTACAGTAAATCCATGTGTTGTTTGCTATGACTCCAGACAATATTGTTGGTTGCATTCTTCAAGTTTAGGTTATTGCTTTGATTGTGTTGCAAGTTATAACTACATGGAGCTGATTTCCCCTTTTTCTAACAGTATTATTTTGCACTATACCACTAAATTCTTTTGGTTGTTTACTTTTTTACTACTATATGTGATGGACTGTATTGGTGCACTTGTACAACCGTTGACGATTCTGTTAGATAGTAGGGAAACGGGTGTGTGTCTTGACACATCGTGTGTCAAGTGATGATATAACGGTTGAGATTTAAATATATGGATGAATGGTCAAAATAAAAACATGATAATTTATTCTCAACCTTCCATCTGTATTGATTTAATCTTAGCTGTTGTTTTATCGCTTGACACACCGTTTGTCTAGACACACAACCCCCAAACCCTAGATAATATCCTTTAGGAAGTTCTTTGAAGTGGTTCAGTGTGTATATATTCAAAGTGGTTTTGATTGTGCAATTGCGATCTTTTCCTGACTGTGAAATGGAATTATATCAAACCATCTGCATTCTTTCTTCTTATATGAGTTCTCATTAACAGAGGTGATTCTTAAAACTTGGAAATATAATCAAGAAGTGATATGTTGCCTTATTTCAGCATCATTTGAGAAGATGCTGGTAGTAGATCTAGTACTCCATAACCATATTAGGAATAATCGCTCACATTACAGAATCGTTACGTTATTCGTACCAGATCCACCACAACATTCATGCGGGGAAACCCATAGAGATAGGCTCTTTGGTAAGGTGTGATGTGTTGGTCTTGATTCTGACCTACTCCCTCAGATATTCACTGATTCATGTGGAGAAATTCATTTAGAGGATGGTGGAATCTACATAGCCATCATTGCTAGGATAGAAAAGGCTTGTGAAGGAAGTAATTTAGGTCTCATAACAAGATGCCCTAACTAAGAATGTTCTTCATACCACCAAAGAAACATATAACCGTTCTTCAGAAAATAACTAGAAAGCTTATGAATGGAGTAAATCTAATAAAAGGTTTTTTATCCTTATAGAATCTTCTTTCTTTTCTGTTCTCATAAGACTTCGAAAGTTTTTAATTGTTCAAAGGGACTTGTATATTGTGTTTACTAGAAAGCGCAGGGTAATATATCAATGGAAAAATGTTTGGAACGACTTACTAAATCTCTTCTTCAAATGAAATCCCAGCCAAGTTTGTTATTTTAGACATTCACGGGGGACTTGCATCTGCCATTTCTAACCACCAGATACTTGATACATTTGACTTACTCTTGGATTTTGGAGGCTTTATGACTATTGACGTTGCCAAAGGGTGATGGGGATGCAAAAGATAAAGAATAGATAGAAATTTTTCTGCCAGTAGAACAATTTTGTGCATGTTTATTTTCCTCTATTCTTATGCATCTTCTTCGCTAATTAACCTCTACCTTTTTACTGCGAGTAAAATTGTGCATTACTTTGCCTATGGTCCATGTCTCATCCTTACATATTGAAATTGCGCACCCTCTGACATTAATTAAAGCCTTCTGATTAGAATTTGAATTCCATGCATTGAATTCCATGTCTCCATCTCTAGATTTGATTCTGTATAATGGATGTAAATAATTTTTTGGCCTTTTTCATACTGATTTGTTTCATCCCTACTTTTATACTCGTGACACCTTAGTTTGACTCATGATATTTTCTTTATTCTTTCATTGGTTCTGATCATCGCTGCCGCTTTTTAGCTATGTTTCCATTTAAGAACTTCTTGGTCTGTATACTATCAATTTGTCCTAACTT